>JAACJT020001002.1:0-16914 GCA_009936485.2 Gymnarchus niloticus | reverse complement strand
GCGGCCTGGCGTGCTGTGGTCCATGGAGTCGCGAAGAGTCAGACACGACTGCGTGACTAAACAACAACAACAACAATGGTTATGTAATTTAAAAACGTTTAAACCACCTTGTTATGCATATGGGGGAAACTTTAAGCTGCTGATTTGAAGTAGGATTCCAAGTTTTAATTTAAATAAGGTGAGAAACTCATCCAAGGTCTTTAAAATGATCTAAATATATTTCAGAAAGTGGCCCTTTTGTTATTTATTAATTTATGTTTTTATTTTGGATGAACATGCATGTTTTAAAAGCAAATCCCATCCCTGTGATTTAATGGATATGTGGCATTAACTATAATCCCTAACTATTGAGAAAGTGATGCGTTTTTTTTTGCACATTCAAATTAAAGTGCTGGAAACCTTAATTTTTGTAAGATTCAGACTGGCAAATTGTTCAATCTCACATTAATTGAATGCGGTCTCTTTTCCTCACTGTCTATGTAGGCTAATGTGCCGGTATGAATTTTCAGAACACGCATTTGCAAAGTTCCCAGAGAATAAATGGCAGCAGCTCGATAAAAAAATATACAAATGGATGCAAATTAGTTAATGAATTAATTACTGGTTTAAATTATTTATAAAAGTGCCAAAATATTTCGTTCAGACAGGCTGGGTAGAGACGAGAGAGCACCAGAATCAAACATCACCATTTTAATACGCCTTGAAAATTTAATTAAACCTTCTAAGTGTGGAGCAAAACTAAAATCAATTCATTTTAAAGAAGCCAGGATGAAATTCAGTTAGACAGGTGACTCTTTTGTTGGTGAGAACTGTCACCACTCCTGTTTTCAGCTTGTTTTGGGTGACTAACTGTGAGATTAGCTCTAAAAAGCCATTGATTCATACCCAATCGTCTCTTGTTTACATTTTCTCCACTGCTGAAGGCAGGAATGCTGGAACGGGCCGAAAGCGCATTAACTCAAGAGACTCTTGTCTCGAACGGTGCCATTGTTCTACGAATTAAATTCAGTGTGACTCCTTCCCTTGAAAAGGCCTGCCGTGAGCTGATAATGACAACCCACTGCCGAGATATAACAAGGAGACAGTTTAAAAGCCTCCGTTCTTGCCCGGTCGATATGTCTGTGTGAAAATTATGATCTGATTGAGATGAAAAATGTGGCACAGGTGTGTTGTGCTGCAATCAGGTCAGCAATGATTATTCTTCAGCTATAAATGTAAAAGCCTGCAAATGGGAAGAAAGGACTAAAAATAAGACAGTGAGGTCCATATTTTGGGCTTCTTTAGAGGTCTTTGGAGAATGCAATGATTTTTTGATCATCTCTCTCTCTCTAAACTCACGTGTTCACCATTTCAAAACAACACTCCTGTGTTTTAGCTTTTAGCCCTTTCTGCTTTTGAGCACTTCGCCCCTGGAGAATTAGTTTTGCCATGGCAAGGTGAGTTATTTTTATAGTTATAAATTGCGTGGAACTAGAAGCTACCAAGCTTGATCCATAGCACGGGGAGGATGACACTGACGAAAAAAAAAAATCTTTTCCGAATCATGCGGTATTTGGTTATTTTTCAGATCAATTACTACTTCTCTAGGTCCAATCATCTAGTCACATGGCCTCCTCTACCACTGCTAGGCTGATGATGAGCAGCTCTACCTGTCCTTCCCTCCAGAGGATTCCATGGTCTCTGCTTAGATATTTGCATGCCTGGATGAAGAATCATCACCTCCAGCTTAACATCTCAAAGACTGAGCTTCTCTTCTTTCCAGCCAACCTTAATGCTCACCACCACATCTCTGTGCAACTTGGCTCTTTGATGTTGTTCCCGTCAAAGTCAGCCAGGATCCATAATGCAATGATTGATCGTCAGGTTACTTTTGCTGACCACATTTCTGAAGTGTCCCATTTTTGGTATTCAACCACCCCAAATGTTCTAATGTCTCCCCTCTCTTTGTCTCTCTTCACTGGCTTACTATAGGTGCTTACATCAAGTTCAAGACTCTGATTCTGGTCTTCAGAAGCATTGGAGGTCTGGCACCCACCTCTACTGAGTCACTCCTCAAGACCTACACTCCGTCTCATCCGCTTTCTTCAGCAAACCAACGCTGCCTGATAATCCCATCTCCACGCGAGGAGTCTCACTGCTGATGATCCTCATGAGTGGTCTGTTGATGGTGGAATGAGCTGCCAAGCTACATCTAATCTGCAGACTCCCTGTCAACCTTCAAGAAACACCTCAGGACTCACCTCTCCAGGAACAACGTTAATTCATCCAATGACAAACCTGTCCTGTTACACATTACAGTTCAAGTTCTTATTTCAGTTCTCATTAATGTTTTTTTTTTTTTCTTTCTGACCCATTAGGACTTCATGATAAATACCTTCTGATGGGGAAAAAAAAAAAAAAAAAAAACAGTCCATAGCTCTTAATCTGTAATAACCTGCACTTGGCTGCTGGTCCCTTATTGGAAGCTCAGTCTAGCTGCACATCTTAGGTACTGTGGCTGCTTAATTAACTACTCTGTGTTTGTGTTTATCTGCCTCGCTGTATGTCGCATCGGACAAGAGCATCTGCTAGATGAATAAAAAGGTGCAAATGTAAAAATATGGACGTTAAAACTTTGTTATAATTGCATTTGAATGCTTCAGTTAGAAGTGGTGGGAACTATAAATGCCGTCTTACCTTACCCACGTACTGAGGGTCTGAACCCATGTACTCCTCTAGCACAAAGAACTGGTTCCACACCCAGCTCCTCCTCACCCTCTGAGACCCCAACGTTCTGCTCCCGTTCGGTCCCACTCTGGCCCTGGGGTGCTGTTTTTCCAGCATGCCATGGGGTGGGGAAGGCGGGGACCTGAGAAGAGCTTCATCCAGGAGAAACCAGAGGAACAGGAGGAAACAGTTCCTTGTATGCATTGGCAATCCTGGGAGCAGCCAGACGATCCGGTCAAATGTCCAAGCTGTCGGTAGGATGGAGTTTGCCCATATGCTCTTCCAGGTGTCCTTGATGAGCTCTGATTCCTTGGTAGAAAATCTCCTCACAAAGGCTCCAGCACACAGCTTGGGACAAATGGAAGGGATACATCCGGTTAGACTAATGTTGCTATCGCGTTTCGCCTCCATTGTAAGAGAGTTTGGCTCATTGCTGACGAAAGAAGCGACGAGTTGAAATAAATCTATCATTCAATCAAGATCCTTATATAAACAATTATTTATAATAATGGGATTTAGAATTTAAAGAGCAACAAAAAAAAAAAAAAAATTCTTGGGCTCCATAAATATTCTGCAGAGAGCAGGAACACTGACACTGACAAAAATTTTATTTTTGATATCCTCAAATCATTGTTAACAATTGAACTTCGCTGGGTTATATGATCTATTAATAAGCTCTTCCTTAGATGGTAATTATGAATTTTATTTTTCGATGTCTTCACATGGATGAGACAGTGGCTCAGGGGGTCAAACCCCCGACTTCCTGTGTCGAACGTTTGAATTTGTTCTGTACGTGTCAAGGAGACAAGCCCTCCCTGTCTGTTCCTCCAAAAATATACATTTAGACTGATTGGGGTCTCCAGATTACTGACTGTGTGTGTGTGCCTTGTGATGAGCTTGCATCCTGTCCAGGGGGTAACCCTCCAATGTAGCCTCCACACCCACCCCACAACTCTGACTAGGATAAGCAATTAGACGATGTGTTTGCATTAGTCATTAATATTATCATGGATCTTGGGGCATATAGCTATGTTTTACAATTTCATTTAGATTTAATTCTACATAACAAATAGATAATGGGCTATCAGTTTTGCAAAAAGCACAAAAAATGTGTCTTAGGTTTCCTGTCCTAATGTATTTGTGTATATATAAGAATTTCTCCTAAGTTATTTTTTCATGGATTCTATCAAATGGATTATCAGGCTGGAACGTCGCTCTCGCTTATTTGGGAGTGTGCAGGGATAGAGGAAGTGCCACCGACTGGCCATTATCATAAACATGATGGCGACACATCCCCGTGAAAGTATCTCCACTCTCGTTTTCTGTAATGAGTTCAGAAATCTCGTCGGGGTAACTGGAGATTTAAAAAAAAGAGTCAGTTTTAATGAGTTAAGGATTTCCCCAGCTTTCTCTCGCCCGTTCCTCGCTGGCCTGCAGGATAATAAGATTTTCAGCTGATCTTGTTTTGGTCATGAGAGGTTTTGTACAAGTAAGGGCTTCATGCCAGCAATAGAGGAACCACTTTATTTTGCTGCAGAGACAGTGATTCATAAGCAGAATGCATAAACCCTGGCCTGATTATGTTAATACAATAATGTTAATGCAAATTCTAATAAAAAAAAAGAAAAAAAAAAAAACTGATTCTGGATAAAGAATTATCTAAAAAATCAAAAAATGGTGTATTTAATCCTTTCTTGCACCCACCAAGCTTAATAGCTGTTTACGATGCAAATAGCCCATCTGGTTGTGAGAATTTACTCTCGGCATGTTAGCTTTAAATTGATGTGTGATTTTTTTTTGGCTGGCTCTCCAAAGAACGTCTTCTGTATGGACAGTAGACCTCAGGGTGGTAGAAGGATAGCTGTTGGGTTTGTGAGACACCAGTCAACCACTTTCATTAAAAACTTTGCTAATATATACAGTATACAGTATATATATATATATATACGCATTAGTACCTGCTTAACTAGAGTTATCCTGGCTATGAATAAATTAGTATTATAAATGCTTGTTTGTATGTGTTGCTGTCTGATCAATTTCACATGTTCTGATTTCTAAATTAAAATCCAACCCTTTTTTTTTTCATTTCCCATCCGTCACTCTACAGGCTCTCACAGAGCTGTGTTTGTGTTTCACATTGTGACAATGTCTCCCGTGGTCAGGTGTCACACGGTCACACGAGAACTTGGATATCACTGTCACAGTACAGGCCTTGACTTGACTTGACCTTTATTTCGCTTGTATGGTGCCCTACATTTTAAACTGACCCAGGTATGCACATCGCTACCAGAATTTTTTGAATGTGGTCATTTAATGTAATGTTTTTGCGACAGTGAGTTAATAGTAACAGTTAATTACAGATTTGGACATATGTGTAATCTTGGCATAGGACTTGGATAGTGCTGAGTAAATCTTCTCACCCAGCAAACGCGGTGTCTGTTTCCAGATTATATATTTTCTGATTATGCACAAGTATGGTGTGGGCCTTGTAGCTGAAGAGTAAAGGTTGGTTTTCTGCTCAGGTTGACTCGTTCAAAAACGTGACCTGTGAGAAAACTGTCGATAAGACACACAGAACGAAAACGGCTAAATAAATGACCAGACTGAAGCTGATGAATAATTTAACAGAGCCACAAAACTGAGCTCCCACTTTACATCACGGCCGTGTGTCTCTCGATATGACTGGATTACCAAAGTCAGAATAAAACGCTGCCATCCTCCCAGATCCCAGAACATCTCAGTTACAGATATCGCAGGTTCTATTGACATCATAGGTTTGAGCTTGATTTTTCGTCTTCAAGGTTGTTATTAAAGCATCAGTCACCCTGGCAGAGAATATAGAGAACACACATCAATTACATTGTGCTGTTTATATATAAGTCATGGTTCTGTGTTCCGCTCGGATCACAGAAGCTGTTTGTCATGAGCAAATCTGACAATACCGGCTGGCAGAAGTGTGTCGGCTTTGGGTGATCCTGGCCCAGGAGGGCAGCCCCAGGCCTGCCAGACCGCCGGTGTTGGACCTGGTCCCAAGCAGAAGCCATGGAAACGGAACATATGGGAACACGGCATCATTATCCGGTGGCCTCTGTCCCGGACTATAGAGGAGCCATTCCTGGACATGGACTCAGGCACCGCCTGGCTTCCGGGTGGAAATGATTTACAGACAGATGAAGAAAAATGTGTCAGATTATACACTGATCCTCCCATCTGGTCACCGCATTTGATGCTGTGTTCTAGTGACACTGTGACTTTTGGTGGGGACCTGCTTGTCCCCAGATGAGGACGAAATTGATCTTGATGTACATCCGACATTTGTAAATGTGATTGTCTGCGACGGGGTGTTCCAAAAGAGGGACGACCTGATGCAATAGAGTTGTATGCCTGAATAGCATATAGACCGTTAATTAAGCATGACTAATCAAATGTTACTGCGTGAGGCCAGATGGCCACCACTTCACAGCTAGCCTTGTGCCATGTGTTCTGCTAGCCTGTGGCATGTAAACACATTTCAATGCTAAACGCCGATGACCTTCTATAAAGTCCCCTTGCAATTATCTAACCACGTACTGCAGTTTTATTGGATTCATGTGAATGAATTACCTGCTGGACGAAATTGAGAACAACAATCACACAACAAAGCAATGAGATGCTGATGCAATGTTTAAGTAAGAATAATGAATTGGTGATGAAGAAGTTAAGGGTACATGGATGTCCATCTTGACAAAATCTGAGCATTAAAACCATCCCAGAGCGGTCAGGGCTCCGTTCCCGTTTTGACATTTCTGTTATGACTCTGGGGTCCGGCTTAGGATTATGACTTTATGCTACGGTGAAAAACATCATTTACAGAAATATCCACTTTCAAAAAAAAATCCAATCTTCTTCTCCTTCTTATTATTTGTATTATTCTTATTATTATTGTTGTTGTTGCCATTGCTCTTGCTGTTAACTTTATTGTTCTTTATGTATTATTAGGAACTTTATTAGTGTGTATAGCATTCATTTCCCCTGTGCTACTTTCTATGCTCTTAATGATAGTATTTGTTGTAATAATAATAATAACAATAATAATAATAATAATAATAATATGTCAGATGCACAGCAAGAGCACAGAACTGATGAAAAATGATCCTTTCCTAAATACATAGCATTTAACAGCAATTGAACTTATTATTATTATTATTATTATCATTTATGGATTCACAGTTCATGTGAAATATAGTGCTGTAGAACATCAGTTTTGGGTGTACAGTATCTCTAATCACATGACTAATCACATGACCTTGAGATGGGGGGTGGCAGTACAGACACTTCTCCCAAGGCTGGTTGTGCCTTGCCGCTGATGTGATCCCCTGGAGTGTAATTTGTCATGCCTCCTACTCACTTACTGGAAGGGAACAATTTACCTCAAACCCACAATTTGTGATGTATGACATGTTTTTTTTTTTTAATTGATTGACTTGAGAGTGTGTCTCATAATATAAATTAATGTAATAATCACTGATGTTTGTTATATATATTAATTTTAAATGGCTGTTAGCTTTTCCATTGAACAGGGTTTTTTTAACAATTATGAATGATAAACTCAATTTGACAAAATTTTTATTGGGTTACAGTTGCATCATTTTGAGAGCTATGACTTTAAAAGAAGGTTGAACATGAGCCACCTGGGAGTCTGAAGGGCAAACACGAGTGGCCCAGTGCTGAAATGGTACATCTGAACGTGCATTTCTAATTGTTCTTAACATACCGGGACCTACAGAGCTAATTCCCTGGGAGCCTTAGAAGCTAAGGAAGATTGTTGACCCTTTAAACCACTTTATCCTTGCAAAAGCCCAGAAGTGCTGAATGGGGAAGGGGGATGTTGGCTAGTCCAGGAGGGGATATAGTTAGTCCTGATGATAAAATGCTGCTACACCAGAGAAGACGTTGTTGCTTCTTACTGGAGGGATGCTGTTCTGTTCCTGCTGAGATCGGATACATGCAGCTTACAGCTTAGATGTCTGGAGATCAAAGGTCACAAATCCCTCCTTTTCATTTTCTTTTAGCTGAGACCATCATTCGTGCCTCTCAAGGAGACTGATATAGATAGGGGCTGGTTTTCCCTCTCCTATCCATCCTCATCACCATGCCATAATGCATTTTTTTATGCACTTACATGTTTCTTTTTCAAAATGCATTCATTACAAAGTCCGGGTATTGCATTGACATTCTAAAACTGTCTTTAGCTACTGGTAAAGACAAGAAGCAGCTTTAGACTCATGTTTGGGAGATTGGATGTTAAAATGGAGCCAATTAACTTTTATCTGCGGGATCAATATTTGGCTAATTAGTGTCAGAAGACAGAAGGAACAGTCGGTGCCTGGTGAGGTCCAGAGTTTATCTGAGAGGAGCAGACCTTTGATGACTTTATTCTGCTGAAGCCTTTGCTTCCTGGGCCACCTAATTGCTCTTTAATGAACTGTCACAGCTTCATTACTTACCCCGACAGAGCTGTTTGATGGCAGAGCAGCTTCCTCTCAGGCCACTGGTTAGGTTCTGGTGCTAAGAAGATGGTGATGGTCGTCTATCAAGAAGGTATCTTACACTTGTGCTTAATTGGGACTTTGGCAGGGAAAGGGCTTAAGAGTCGAATTTGGGTGAGAAAATGAGAAGGAGAAACTGAAAGTGGGAAGAAAAAAGCTAGCTAGTCCATCCACCCAGCCATCCATCCATCCAGCCATCCCCACAGCCACTTTTACCATACAGGGTGATGGTATATTCCTAAAATTTCATTTTGTTTTTCTAAGTCAGAGTTGCTTTTTGTCAGTTAGTGTGACGGGACTAAATTTGTCTTCCTAATTAAATTCACACTGGCCTAGAGATCTCTATATTTGACCTCTCAGCACAGGGTCTCGCAGAAGCCTGCAGTGTAACAAATTTGATTATTTGTTATTATTCATTTTAATATTGAATACGTTTCACATGTTAGGAAACGTATTTCTGCCTTTAGAACTGTTTGAGGTAGATCATTTACATTCCACTGTAATGCTGCATGCAATGCTTTATGCATATTATATTGCAAAATTAAACTTAGGAGCCTGTATAAACCTTCACCGGTCACATTCTGTCATACTTCCCGAGCCCCCCAAGGCTAGGGTGCCAGTCTATGACAGGACAAATGAACACACACAATCTTAATCTATGGGAAACTTGGAGGCATCAGATAGCCTAACTGCATTCCGTTGGACTGCAGGAGGAATCTAGAGTACCCAGGGAAGACCTACGGCACACAGGGAGAACACAGAACCTCCAGAGGCACAGGTGGGATTCAAACTCCAAACCCTGGCGGTATGAGACACATTATGTACTCAGTACCCATGCCCACCTATTTGAACCCCTTTGAGTGAATTAGATCTTTATATTCCATTTAGTCATGTGTTGTTAAAGGCATTAATAAAATTCCACTGAGGGGGTATAGCTTGTGTTTTAACCATATTAAAATTCTGAAATATTCATAGAACAAATGCCATATGTAAAAATAGGAAGCTTTATGTTGTTTGTGCTCTGTGAAGCTTGAATTTTAATTTGTTTTACTCTTGTATAGCATATATTCAGGTTGCATTCATGCTGATGTGTTTGTTAGACTTCCATACCTCCTGCATTATCCTTTCATACCTACCAGATCAAAGCAAAATGAAAAATTTATTGGGTGAACTATTGCAGTGGAAAGATGGGACTTTTTTTTTTTTTTTTTTGCCGATATTAATTGATAATATCCGCTGGAAATCACTGTGCAAAAAGAGCTCTCCCTTTCAGTCAAGATGAGGACGTGAAGGTCTTTGAGTGACTGTCAAAGTCAGGATGTGTGAAGCCTATTGACAACCTGCAAGAACACCCTAAAAAACTGCTGTCCATAAGCATTTCCTAGGTAACCGAAGAGAGCTTGAGCAAGTATGTGAAGAAAGATGGCTGAAAACTTCCAGGTAGAGTTTCTGTAACTTTTTGCGTTTAAGAAACTGAAGCAGCTTTCTCCAACCTTGGAAGAGTGTTTTCATTAAACTGATTTCCCGAAACTTGTGCACTACAATGATCGTCTTATTATGATTCTTATTTCACTGGATTCCCGGCGGTGAAGTCACAACACTATTAACATAGCAAAACACCCTTGCAATTTTTAAGACGAGTCGTGTTCCACTTAGGGTGACGGGATCTTTATCGAACATAAAGGCAAGATCAATTCAGTCAATGCAAGCAACAGCTTTTAAAGAGAGATTTCTCATAAACACACAAACGAAACAAAAAACATTTATCCATGCAAGGTAATCTCAGGTAAACAAAAGCGAAATTTTGGAAATAAAAATAATGCGCCAGATTATTGCACCAAAACCAATTTTAGCCTCTTCATTATCTTACAGTTCTGGATTTAAATGATTTTTCAGTTATTACTAATTCGACTGATATGGATATCCAGAATCCTTGGGAAATATTGCTACAGGAGGAAAATCGTGCAGATGATGGATTTCTGCAGTTACTCAATAGAAGCAGATACGGAGCTCCTTTCCTTGTCATGTCCTCACACCGTCTCAAACTAATTCTGGGTTAGAGCCCTAAACCACTGGGCCTTTCTTTCACTATACAGCCTTTCATACAGGTTCCAAATTCACACAAGAGATACCACAAAGCCCTGACTGATTTCTTTATTTTTCTCTCGAATGCTATGCTATTTCACAGACATTTTATCATTCATGAGCAATGATAAATAATCCATGACTTTTCTACAGGAACTCCGTCCGTGTCATATGCTGAAAAATTCAAAAGCTGGAAATGTACAGGTTCCTGTCCCGCTGTATCATTTTAAAGTCCCTCTATTATTTTTTTCAGCACAGGATAATTTTAACGCCATTCTGTCTGGTCGTCTTGGTTTCACGCTTGTTTTGAATTTGTCGTATTCATATCCAGGAATTTGGTGGCAAACTCATAGACTCGAGTTGGTAAGTAATATATTAATATAAAAATGTTAAGGATGATATTTAAAAATGATATGGTGGCTGTATCTCGCAAGGTGACACGATTTTAAAAAGCATAATAAAAAAAAGGTTAGGTTATTTAAAATAGCAGGACAAATTTAAATAAAGGTGACAATCTAAAAAAAAAACATGATGAACTTTTAGAGCTCGTTCTGGGTATCAAAATATGTGCTAGAAATGACATTTCACTCATAGTTGTGGAAGATTTATTTATTTTAGAAGATTTATTTTTTTCCTACAGAAGACTTGCAACTTAAAACCTACCATTTCCCTGTTATAAACACTGCCACACAGCTCACACCTATATTGCAAATTTAACCATTTTTATACAGAAGACCAGTATGCAGCTCCTAAAGGTAACGCTAAGTTTGTTGAGATTAGGTCACAGTCTGTTATAGTGGCTAGTGGAAAGCACATTGGCCTCAAATCGCAATAAAATGTCTTTGACAGTATTTTCTCTAAGCTCAGGTTGGTGTTTGGCCTCACGTACCATTGAATTTGGCTCTCACATGAGAATACGTTTTTCCAAAAAAGCTGGAAAGATCATCTGTATTCTATATAACCTTCAGAGGTGAGGAGTTGAAGTCCTGGCAAAAAGTAAAGTGAGACTGACCAATGGAGTGGACTCTGGTAAAGAATCAACGAGTCCTATTCGCTGCAGCTGCGTTCTTAGAAAGATAAACCCAGTACTCAAGGCAATTATGATGTTGATACAAATGCCGAACCTTTTCTAGTGTTTGAATAGACCTACTTGTCAAACTAAACCACAGTCAAAAGTTACTGCAATAACTAAAGCTCGATGAATTGAACGTCCAGAAGCGAATGAGTAATTGTTCCTTCCCTCCGAGCTGTCAGATTGCCATTAGAGTTGACTGACTCTTGATGCCGTACACGAGTGTGCCAATGTTGTAAATCATTGTCATGCTGATGAAGATGTCTTTTCTGGGTCAATCAATGTTAGCAGGCATCTCTGATTCTCCATGCTGTATCCTCAACAGCCCTAATTTTCATATTTCTGAATTAGAGAGAGGGCAAACAAAAGGAAATCTACAACAGAACAAAATGCTAAGCTGGGTTTAAAGTGGATATTTCTAATATTATGCTTGTATATGTGCATAATTGTGAAAAATGAAGCTACTGATTATTTCATTAGGATGTTTCACACGATAGTAACTGAAGAGCGTTTTTAACAGGAACGCAATTTACCGAGTCAGTCATGTGCTCCATGACATTATAAACTGCAAAAATGAATCATACAGATATTAAGGAGTTGGCTCATTAAGGGCTGGAATCGTTTGGGGGAAACACCGGATGGTGAATTTAAAAGGCCAGGTGAGTGATATTAGTGGTCGGTGCCTGTGTAAAGGTGTGTTCAGGTTAGGTACAGCACGCATGGGGACTTTGCACATCGGCCTCAGCACGGTGTTTTCGTGAGCACGCTGCCAGGAAGGTTAACTGCTCCACAACTCGAGAAATGGCAGGGTAACTCTCTCTCTCCTGGGGGCAGACAAGAGCGGCTGGGGGAAGCAGGTCTCACACATCCTGCTCATTAGTTAACTTCATCAAGAAATGCTGCTCTGAAATATCTGGCCAGGATCCTTTGATTTTAGAGAAATTTAAAGGGATCAACCACATGGCGCACCTGCCAATATGCAAGCCCATACACAGATCCATACTCTTCACCATAACTAAATGTCACTTCATTTACTTCACTGGAAAATGTTCATAAATCACTGCGCTGAGCCACAATGTATAAGAAAGAATGTGATAAGTTAGAATAAAGCCACTGAAGGTGACCAGTGTTTCACTGAGTGCTCAAGGTTTAATACAACGGAAAAGAACAAACGTGTAATCGACGATGCTTATCGATATTAACCACAGCGTTTTGACGCAGCAGATTACAGCCCCGATCTGGACTACATGATGAATCCACACAGATAAGAGGTAGAAGACAGTGCCCTTAGAAGACTGCATAAATTCTGTGGAATACGGTCAGCATCAGTGTGAGGAGACAGGTATTGCAGTAGAATTCTGATGAGACTGGGAAAGTCAAATCAAAGGCTTTAAGTCAGACACTTTATAAACTCAATCTGCTTTGAACTGATTAGCCTTGGTAGCAATCCATTTGTCTGGTTTATTTGCAGAGGCTCAGAACAAACCAGTTTAAATAGCTGACACCTGTGTTCAGCCTTTCTGTAATAAAAGATCAGACCATTCCCTGTTTTAAGCATACTTGGCCACAAGAAAGAAACAGCTATCGCAAAATAAGGATTGTTGTTCCTTATGAGCATTCTATGAGAAATAACATTTAAAAACCCAGTGAAATTAACCCAAATGATCCACGTTCTCTGCAATGACTGCCTAAATCGTTAAGGCGGCCACTTAAAATATTTCGCATCTCTGTGTGCTGCGTCCCAAGACACTGCACAAATCAACGCATTCTATTAATGACTAAAGTACTAGAAACCAATGTTGCTACAGAGTGCTTTCATATACACCAACGAAGCTATTGATTGTTCGGTGACAACACAACGGGTAAATTATTCCCATTTTATCAGGGTTTCGAAATAGAGTGAAAGGTTGATTTTAAGAAGACTTTAGGTGTTTAGACTGGAACATCTCAGGACACGACGCAGATAGAATAAACTGCCAGGCTGCAGGCTAACATGAGAGCTTCAAAAAGAATTCAAAGTCACTGCCTCCTTTTAATGTCAGGCAAACGCAACAAGCAACAAGGGCTGGGGGGTAAAATATTTATCTTGAGTTATCTGGAGACCGCCGCCTCTAACGTTATTAATATGCCGAGAGACAGTCGTACTCTTCTTACTGATATCCTGTTACAGGCAGTACAAGAGAACTACAGGGTAACTAAATTATGGCTTTCATACCACATTTATGCACTATTAAATGACATTTTTTTTCAGACTTGTCCAAAAACTTAAAGAAATATGTGCAAATGAATAGAAAATTATTTTCGAAGTATTTTTCTTCGATGAGATGGTGTTACGTGTAAATTCAACTGATATTATAGATTCAAGTCAAATGTTGAAGTAAATCCTACAGTATAAAATCACTTTACAGATCGAGAAGTCAGCCTGCCAACACGTGAGCCTGCTCTGACATAACAGAGAACTAATTTAACAGGATGTCCCACTGTACTGACAATCTGTACCCCAGTCTGACATTCACCCACAGCGTATAGCAATAATGTAATGACTTGTCTCATTTTGTCACTAACTCAGTTTGCTTAGGTGACCCAATAGTCCTACACAGTTCTGCATGGACAGGTCTGGACAAAGACACTCTTACCGTCTTTGGAGTCCCTTTAAGGAAATGGTCCCAGTTTAATCCAAACAGTTAAGTATGGAGATGAGGAGAGTATCCCTGGACTGAACCTTAGAGCTGCTAATACAGGCTATCATGTCTCTGCTGGGTTCTTGCTCTCCGTTTTCTGTCTGTCTCTCTCTCTCTCTATTGCTTGTGTTTTTACCCCCCCGCCGCCCTCACTCTCTCTCTCTCTTTCTCTCTCCCCCTCCCTTTCAGGCAAAGAGTGGGCTCCTGCATGGAAACATTAAAGGGGGAGAGGGGAAGGCACTATGCAGTCTTAAGTCTCCCTAGCTGCTTAGCAGCCCGAGTCTGTGACAAACCCCCACGAACGCTTCTGGTCAAGAGGGCCCACGGTTGGCATCTGAAGTCGCTGTTTGCCTCATCCCTGCGATACCACGGGGATGTTCCACCATCAGATCAGTGCAGGGTTTCGTGGATGCGCAGGCAGTCCTAAATGGGAATCCCGAATCAGAGAGATGAAGCCCCTTGGGAAACACGAGCTTTCTAGGACAGTTTCTTCAAAGGTGCTGATGTAGCGTGAAAATGCGTGCACGTGTTTGTGAGATAGGAGTGCGTAAGTGTGCCAGGAGTGCTCTTTCCTGGGTCCTTAAACTAATAAGAAAGGCAAAAATACTTGTGGTTTTAAATTTGATGGCTTCCACTGTAATGTGCATTGACTGAGGTGTGTCACATGTCATTTTTGTTGACGTATGAAGTCCTTGTCAGAGGTTGACCTATTTCTGGAATCTATATATTTTCCCCTCCTTGTAGGTGTTCTGAATTTCTTCGTTTGGAACCCGCCTCCACCAGTTCCCTGGATGACAACTTCAAGCCACACGCCTATACACCTTCCCACAGGGACCTGCAAATGCGACCGTTTAAGATGTCCATTGTACGCAGGGTGGTGACAGCCATCCGTCAGTAAAAGAGCTATTCATATATTCCACTGCGAATCAGGCACTTGTTCTTAGCAGTATTTATGGCTGCTTATGATGGATGCGAAGTACTGCTTCTTGTCTATGACTTTTTAAAGTTTTGTATATTCGGCTCCGATTTTAGACATAGTACTCCGATAAACAGCCATAAATATATAAAACTGCTAAATCACAAGAATCTAGAATACAGGACAATGTGACATTGAAGTTAACATATATAAACCATTTATGATGGTGTGACTTTTTAATTTATTTTTCTTGATTATTTTAACCTTTGAATCACATTGATACAGTTGAAAAAATTCATTATGTGGTGACTCAAGTTGTCCAAAAGGTTAGCTACACGCCTCACTCACTCACTCACTCCCCCCCTCACTCACTCACTCACTCACTCACTCACAGGCATTTTTCACCCACAACTAAAATGTCTACCTATGCCACACTCCACAGGCATGCCTGAATGGACAGCAACATCTGAGGGGAAGTCATCTGTCTGTCTGTCCCCTATCCCATGAGTGTCAGGAATATTCAGAGGAGCCGGGAGCTCAGCCATTTCCTCCCATAATGCCCTGATTGCAGCCAACCTGCCCTTTTCAAAACCGGACTGGTTTCATTCTAATTAAATCAGATCACCCTAGAAAAAAGTAACAATAGCAAAGATGTGTTTTACTGTAAAAATGCCTTACCTTTCTGTGAATCACAAATATGATCATATGTTCAGCTTTTAACCCACCAAAAATAATCTAATATCAACAAATATACAGCGTCTGTACAGAAAAGTCAGTCTGATGAACTGACAGTCTTGAAACAGACCTGTAAATCATCATTCACTTTTGGCTGCTCCCGTCAGGGGTCACCACAGCAGACCAACAGTCTCCATCTCCTCCTGTCCTCCGCATCCTGCTCTGTCACCCCAGCAGACCAACAGTCTCCATCTCCTCCTGTCCTCCGCATCCTGCTCTGTCACCCCAGCAGACCAACAGTCTCCATCTCCTCCTGTCCTCCACATCCTGCTCTGTCACCCCAGCAGACCAACAGTCTCCATCTCCTCCTGTCCTCCGCATCCCGCTCTGTCACCCTAACCACCTGCATGTCCTCTCTCACCACATCCATAAACCTCCTCTTTGGCCTTCCTATTTTCCTCTTGCCTGGCAGCTCCATCCTCAGCATCCTTCTCCCAATATACCCAGCGTCTCTCCTCAGCACATGTCCAAACCACCGAAACAGGCCTGTAAATGTCCCTTGAAGGATAAAGAAAAAAAAATACAGACCCATAGTCGAGAGCTTGGGAGTTGTGGATCTTTCGCCTATGATACCGTCTTGCTTACTCTGAAAGCTCTAAGTCTTGCCAGTGTACTCATGCTGCAGTCTTTTCTGAATTTCTATACATTTACACGTTCCTTCTCTCTCAGATGTGTTCACCTTTGAAGCGGAAGACTGTGACTGGTTATCACCATCATCATGACTGTCTTCATCATCAGGATCGGCATCATACGTAAACACAGTCACACAGGCATGCTCAACATGAGATTTCACTTCATTGACTGTTAGCCTTCTCTATATGCCACCCATGTTCTGGTTCAATGAGTAACAGAAATGTCAAGGAAGTTTTACACATACAGATATGCATCTGAGAATGGTAAACACGTATAAATTATTGGCATTAAATTCAGTAGCAGCAAAGATGAGTCAAAGATATTTATTTTAGATGAAAATATCAACATGCGTTCATGCCCGCCGGTGAAAATAAGTTCTTGCTTTCGTTCTTGCATTGCATTCTGATGTTATATTTTATCCGAGCATCTTCAGTTCAAGGAAGGGGGGGGGGGGGGGACAAACAAACAAACAAACAAAAAAAAAGTTTTGTTATCAGGGGGTTTTTGTTTGAAGAAGAACACAACAAACCCAAATTTTTAAAAAATGGGTTCCTGGGG
>JAACJT020001001.1:0-16915 GCA_009936485.2 Gymnarchus niloticus | reverse complement strand
TTTCTGATTTGAGGTTGTATCAGAATCAGGTTTTATATATATATATATATATATATATATATATATATATATTATTTGTCAAACGAATGGATGCACCTTGTGTTCTGTTCATTTTTGTCTGTGCACCAATGGCACAACTGGTCAGGTGAGTATCCGTGCTGATTGCTGACCAATGGGCAGTCAGAAACTGACATGGGTCCCTGACGATCAACGTATCGGATCTGCCACCGGTACGCATCTAGATAGAACGTCACATTCATGGGTCCATCTGCTGTTGTTTTCCACAGCGCTGTCTGTAATAAGAGCTTGTTTTACAGCGATCCACTCAGAGTCAGTGCTAACACAGCTGTCGCATTTACGCAAAGTCACACCGCACATGGAAATGTCATGTTAACCATATATTGTTTTAAATAAGTATAAGTTTGGGGTTGTAAGGAAAAAATAGAAAAATGCTGGTATGTATGTTATGATTTTTTTTTGTTGATCTGTGATAATACGATTGATAATTCCAAAATAATTTGTTTCTTTACGGCTCTATTCATAGAGTTATTACTAATGTGTTTTTTTGAAAAAACTAACAATGGTGTTGACTTATTGTTCCAAGAAAGGCTTGAATATTACTTCTTTTCCAACTTCACTTTTCCCCAAAGCAATTATGCTCATAAGCAAACTGTTTATCACTGAATATATCATTGTTTTGCCAAGCTTGTGCAGCACAGACAACTGAAGAAATTTGCTTTCATATAATTAAAGAAAAACCAGATTGATTTTAAATGTATTTTGTGATAAAAACACAAGCTCACTGACTCTCTCTATGATATAAACAGTAATCGAGTCTTAGTGAAAGGCAGGCAGAAGAGCCAAGCAAGAGTTTGAGGGGAGGGAACTCATCAACACAGGAACCAATCAGAAGAAGCAGCAATCACCCAAAGCTACATATGTCTGGCACATAGGGGCAAATACTACACCTGTGAAGACTAAAGCAAAAATATTAGTTTTGCTTGGAAAAGTCCAGGCTTTAATACTTCATATTGTTCTATGAGGCTTTGTTATCCATATCCATATATATCAGGTTTCATGCAATATATATCGATATTCATTCAGTATATATCACGTTTCATTCCATATATATCACGTTTCATTCTATATACAAAGTATATCAGTATTCATTTAATACAGTATATATCGGTTTCATTTTCATTGTATATATATCTATATTCATTCAATATATATCAGGTTTCATTCTATATATATCAGGTTTCATTCAATATATATTAAAGATCATTCAATATTTCTTGTTTGGCGTGCCATACATTCCGTGTACATATACAAATGACTGTAACATGAAATATTTCACTTTTTTATATTAAAGCTAAACTTGATCTTCGATTGATAATTTACATAGTTTTAAATTTTTTACATGTGCACAGCAATAAGAATAGCCCAAGAATGTTAACTGCCAAGTTTATAAAATAAACAACATGAAAAGATGGAATGTACACTGTATCCATATTTTTACATATATTGCTTTACAAATATACACATGCATATAACTAGACACTTAAATGTAAATAAAAATCTTAATTGAGAATTTAAAAAATATACAAAATCCATCATGTAATGAATGCATACATTATGTCATACAGTTGCGGGCAAAAATATTGGTACCTCTAAAGTTTTTTGCGATCATGTGCACCAAAAATGTTCACATCACAAATGTTTTAGCGTTAAAGTATCTATGTCCTTTATTTACATTGGAAGAACATAGATACCTGGGGGAAAACTCAAATCTAGTCTTATTTCACATAAAACACCAAATATGTTATTGACAAATATATTGGCACGTTTCAGAAGTTTGTAAGAAATAATTTGATTTCAAGCAGGTGATCATGCTGTAATTTGTGCTTCATTTCACCTGTGACAAGTTACAGGTGCCGACAATTTTTTAAACTATTTAAAACAAAGAAATGGTGTGTGCCTCTATGTACCACAGTGAACATGGAGAAAAGATAGAAAAGTGTCTGAGGAGATGAGAAGCGAAATTGTAGAAAAGCATGGGCAACTGTGCAGCTACAAGTCTGTCTCCAAAGACTGTCATGTTCCTGTGTCCACTGTGCAAGATGTGGCTTCAGGCTCATTTCACAAGGCTGACTTGGACTTCTCACCACTCCATCTATAAACCTCCACACTATTAAGTTATTTTGTCCAAACAGAGTATCATTTTCCATTGCTTTTGTATAGAAGCAAATGCATTCAGATATTATTCAAATGGCTCAATTTTGTAATCACTGAATTAGGATTAAAGTCTGCTGTTTTGGCCATTTAGTAAAAATAGAGATTGAGATCTTTCTACTCTTAACTATATATAGGTCCTCTGTCATTGTGTGAGCCATCTTAAGCAAAAAAAAAACAAAACAAAAAAACATACATTTTGACAAAAAACATAAGACATAAGCCAGACTGAACACACCTAAAGAAGCCAAAATCCTTTGGAGAAAATGTACTCACATCCTCTTTATGTTTACAGAAAACAAATTTGAGCCTTCAAAGAGAAGAACATTCAGTCAAAAATGGTGGAGGTTCAGAGACGACATGGGGCTGCTTTGCTGCCTCTGCTACTGGGTACCTGGCATCATCAAATTCGAAGAGTGCAATGTAGGACCCAGAATCAGGATGCTTGGTCTTCATTGAAGGTCATGGGTCTTTCAGCACACTTCCAAAAGCACCCAGAAATTTTCAAAATAAGTGCAGGACTAGTTTGAAGTGGCCACCAATAAACCCCCATCCAAAACCCAATGAACTCCCATGAGGAGATCTGAAAAGAGCAGTTGTGAGAAGGCACCCATCAAATCTGAGACACTTGGAGCAGTTTGCAAATGAGTGATCCAAAATCCCAGTGGAGAAGTTCATGAAGCTCATCCATGGCTACCAGAAGCATCTGACCGCAGTTGTTATTTCTGGAGGGTGTGCTGCCAAATATTAAATCAAGGCTGCCAATAATGGTCAATACCATATTTGGAGTCCTGTGTGAAATAAGATTATTTTTTCTTCTTCTGGTTTATCATGTTGTTCCAGTGCAACTAAAGGAAATACATATGTTAACACCAAAACATTTGAAATGTCTACCTTTTTTTGGAAGAACTTGTGCTTTATCTGAAAGAATTCCATAGAGTTCTCAATGCTTTGGCCACAACTATAATGTGCATAAATGTGTCAGGATATTTCTCTTATTGGTTCAAGTAAGGATCCAATTGTTTGTGCGAGTAAAAATCATCACAGACAAATCATTCTAAATTCATGCATTCATTGTCTGAGACAAAAACAACAATAATACAAATATACAAATAATTCTTAACACTAAATGGTTTCAGATCTTACATTTTGCATGAATGTAAGTGCATAAAGAAACAGATATTTATACATATAATTCACTAAAAGGATACAGCTATCCAACACCTTTATCACCCCCCACATAAACACACACATACTTAATTACCGCTTGTACCACATTTGGCAGCAATAACAGCAAACAAACAGCACTGCTAACTGGAGGTGATCATGCACATCACTGTGGAGGAATTTTGGCCCAGTGCTCTTTGCAGAATTGCTTTCATTCAACCACATTGGAGAGTTTTTCAGCATGAATTGCCTATGGTCCTGCTACACTGTCTCATAGGGGTCCTAAACAGAATTTTGACTTGGCTAGACAGATAGATAAATATTTTATTGATCCCGAAGGAAATTTAGGCTACTCCAAAACCTTAGTTTAGTTTCTTTTCAGCCATTCAGAGGTGTAATTGCTCTTGTGCTTTGGACTGTTGTCTTGTTGGAGAACCCAAATGCAGTTGAGCTTCAGATCATGGATTACTGACCAGACATTCTCCTCTGTGGCTCACCAAAGTCCCAGAGCTTTAGGAATGGCTTTGTAACCCTTTCCAGAGACACATTTTAATGACTTTCATTCTCATCTCTTCTAGACTTTCTTCTAGTCACAGCATAGTGTGTTGCTTGGTGAGACATTTTGGCCTGCCTCACATTGCTAAAATGGTTTTATTTACGTGGCATTTAGGGCTGGCAGTAGTCAATTTAACAACATTTAGTTAACTGACTGACTGAGTAACTAAAGGGGCAATTTATTTTTCATACAGGTCCACCTGGTGTCGGATAACTTTTTTCTTTCAGTAAATGAAAGAATCTTTTAAAACAGTATTTTGTGTTCACTCAGGTCATCTTTGTTTTATGTTAAATTTTGTCTGAACATCTGAAACCATCAAGTGTGGCGATGAAAAAAACAGATGGCATCACTTTTTAGGGGGCTGTACAGTAGCATCGTTACAGAAAATCATTTGCATAACATGAAATACTTCAGTCCACGGAAGTCAACAACATTTAGGGAAAATGATTAACAATTAATCTCCTCTGAGAAAATATAAGTACGGTCCTCTAGCCTCAGAAGAAATTGGAAATGTGATTTGCTTTAATGACTGCCGGCTTTCTGCTGGTCTTGTCATGTCTCTTTGTGACACGGAGGACAGCGGCCCCTCGTCCATCTCTTCTGCAAGAGGGAACAGACCAGAGTTTACTGCTGAAATGCTTCCTTCCTTCCAGAGCTTAGAAAGATGAAACAAGGAGTTAAACAAGGAACTGCTTTTGGTTGCTGTATCATTTCATTTTAGTAAGTTTCCCTTAAATTATACAGAATGTTGTTTAAAGTTCAGCAATGAGAATAACAGCGACAACAACAACGGGACAATGACTAAGAACCTGGTCCATGCTGGGAACACTGTATTCATACATACACAGCTCCAGTGGCTCTGTGTATTGTGGCTGATTATGCACACGTTTGTATTTCAAACCCTGCGGGGAACTTCCATTCACTTCTATGGGTCTAACCCTAATCCTAACTCTGACAAACCTAACCCTTACCCAGCCCTAAACTTAACCTTAATTAACCCAAAATAATACAAGACCATTGGCTTCATTGTTTTTTTGATTGCATTTGCATGTTTATAAAATTGGAGTATTCCCTTGTAGGAACAAATGTCCCCACAAGGTAAAAATGTTAGGCTTCTATTACCTCCTGGGGACATTTTGTCCTGACAACCAAATATTTAACATGGTACACACACACACACACACACACACACACACACACACACACACACACACACAGGGGCTCCATGTACTGTGACAGACAGACAGGTTTTAAGGTGCTTCAGTTAAACTGGTCTGATAAGCCAATGCTTTGCAGCCTGACTAAATCAGCAAATTATGCATTTGTAACTGTGCATCATTTGGCATCCATGCAGCCTGATCTTACCTGCAGCTCTCTCCCCTTTTACATTTAAGGTCACATTTTGGCTCTGTGGCCTGACTCTGCCCAATTCAGTTTTCTCCAGTTAAAAATGGGCCTTCTTCATGCAGAAAAATGTATTTGGTTCACGTTGAATTTCAGCACATAAGTTTAATTCTTTTGCTTCAGGAACCAAGGCACCATAAACTCTTGTAGGTTTCACCGCACCAGATAAACCCCAATGACAAAAGCTGTTTGGCGAGGTTAGACTGGCACGTTTTCGCACCCAAACAGCACTTGTTGCATAAGTTCAACATAAGTAAGTCGCAACGTGTTAATTACACCTTAAATGAAAGCGGTCCATGCACTTGTGACACCATGATTAAGCTCAGAGGGAGGCAAACAGTGGAGATTCATTTCTGGAGCGAGCATGACGTTCACCAAAAGGAACTCCACACTCTTCATGTGAATGAGATTGATACATAGTTTTTATTGGTTTATTCCTATTTTTTCACATGACCTTTCACATCAGATATGATACATCCTTCTGTAATCAGCTCTACCTTTGTATTCTGTCTGAATAAGTCCCAGTGTCACAATATGAGTCCCAGATGCTTACAAATACTAACACTCAAACTGAGACGGGGGTTATTGCAGTTTAAACATTTCATTTACCGCTACCATACAGTAGGTTTCTGTGTCAAAGCCTATAAAACATTTTGTAAAAGAAATACAACCTTATTATGCAATTACATCACCTCTGTAGTGCTATAAATGACACATCAGCTATTTCTAATAGATTCAAATTAGAATCAAGTTTTTATGGTGTTTTTCTTGTCAAAAGTTACATTGAGTTTTTCCATTTCAAAATAACTTTAAAATAATATTTTACATTTTTTAGCCCCAGTGGGACTGCATGTGATCTCTCGTTATGCTAGATGATGTTTGTTTCTGGTGCCTCTGGAAGATGTACTTTCCAATAATGATCCTGAAATTTGCAAAGACGGGTTTACAGTTTAGTGGCCAGGGATGTGTTTTCCAGAGATCATCTTTGGGACAATGATTACAGCTAGGGATAATTAGTGTCACGCCCTCTCTCTCCTGTTCCCTGGTTCTTCCCCCGGCTGCCTAGTTTCCTCGTGCTGCACCTGGTTGCTGTGGCGATGCTAATTGCTTCATTACACACCTGGTGCTGGTTACCTCATTAAGCACCTGGTTGCCTGGTTCCCTAGCCTACTTCCCTGTGTCAGCTCTGTTGGTTAGGGAGGCAGTCTTGATCTGGAAGGGTGCCTGGTGGGTCCTGCTCGATCATACTGCCTCACGAAGCGTTCTGAGCCAGCTTCTAGCTCCCTCAGATGCTTAGGCCCTGCCACGGTATGCCTGCCTGTCCCAGTGGCTGGTATTACTGTACTCCAGCGGGTAGCCAAAAGTGATCTAGTCTATGGAGCCCAGAGTCACCCCGATCAATGAGTACTCGATGCCTATGAATGGAGAAGCCTTCCCTTATTCCAGGTTCCCTTGTTCCTGTGCTCTGCTATGTTTTCCCTTTCTGATTATATATGAGCCTCCCCGCCCTTTGAGTCTTAAAAGGGTTGAGCTGCTCAAAGAACCAGTTTCTGCCTTGTCAGGTGTGATTGTGTATATGTGTCTGCCAGTGCTGTGTGATTGCGTGCTATGTGTTTCCCCAGTACCGTGACAATTAGTCTTTACCCTCGAGATTTCATGGAAGTGCGTTATGACGAGTCAGAGATGAATTTGCTGCTGATGAACAATTCAGTGGAAAACATCCTGTTCTAGCAAACACATTCTGATTGTCATAAACTGCATTGTAAATACATAAAATATCATAACCCATTTCAGATGCATAATTTTACCCCCCTATTTTTTCTGAGACCATTTAAGTTAGCCAATTTAGAACAGCTTTAAAATTTGAAACTGCCTCAGCTTCTGTAACCTCTTCATGACTGTTTCACAGTAATGCCAATATAAAGCTGTGGACACGCTGGCCCGTTGCCCCCCAGGGGAGATACAGTCAAGTCAGATCCAGGATGGCTGAATTTACACAAACACTTCTGCCAGGCCGCCATCTCATGGAGGGAGAAACAACCAACACATCGACACCCTGCTGGAGACACCTCCTGTCCCTCACTTCCCCTCCTTCCCACACTCAGAAAGGGGTGATGACCCACAGGATGGGCCCCGACAGAGTAACCCATCCTGCTCTTCCCTTAACTCAGGACACACAAAACTCATACAGAATGCTTGTACATTAACAGTACGAAAAGGCTATGTATATACTCATGTTAGGTTTCGTTCTAAAGGTCTCAGTTCAAAAATAGTATGTTGTATCATTTTAAAGATATAGAACTTTAGAAGAAACCCTGTCCCTATCACAAGACCCAGCCCCCAGGAATATCAAAGACACGGCTACCTGTCGTTAAAGTCAGAAGGGGCCACCAAACTCATGAATAAAATTCCTTTTGTTAGACAGTCATCTAGTCAGTGATTGGATCATTCAAATGATCACTGGGTCTGATATTTAAGGAAGCTGAACAATAGACACGGGGGCTTCTGTATTCAGAACCTCCCACGTACGATGTGGGCTTAGCCTACTTTTTACATGTACACACAGTGGAGTTTTCCTGTAATCAGGACTCCCAAACAGCTCTGTGCGTTAATATCTGCAGCCAGATCCATTTTCGCCTTTACTGTATATCTTCTGCTGGGTATGTACCATTTTGTCTTTTGCATTGTTACATCATTCGTGATAATTTATATGTTTCTTTGTTAGATACTTGTGTGGCCACGGAGTTTGATCTGTCTTGTATAATTGGAATTAATTTACATTATGCCTACCCAGCAAATAAATTGTTTTCTGTTTAATTCTTGTCTGTCTGAAATCATTAGTTCTGCTGAGTTCTTTGTGTTGGTGTTCTTGCAATACCCGACCAGGATTAGATTGTTAAACTGGTTCGGAGTAGCTACACTGTATTGCACAGATGTAACTGGCGCACAGCCTCTGAGTTGAAGATCTACAAGAAAAAACCGCACCCAAGTGGTCCCTGAGTTGTATCAGTCAAACATGCTGACAATATCCACCAGCCTCTGAGTTGGTGAAATTTGTCATACATGTCCTTAACGTAGTCAAACACGCTGCCAATGGGAACCAGCCTCTGAGTTGAACCAATAAGACAAACTGCAGTAGCCCCTGAGCAGCTATAGTTACACATGCTGATCTTCAGCCTGTGTAAACTATTTGGACACGCTACAGTCAGTCCCTGAACTGGGCAATCCAACAGGCTGATACACAGATTTATGTGATCAACCAGTTAAATTGAACCTAGGGGTCCCTGAGCTGGATAGACTCAAACATGCTGAGCATGTGTCAACTTCATAGTTACCACCCAGTCCCTGAACTGTCTGGCTGGTTCCATATTGCACTGGGCGTTGCTCAACCGGCCGGGAGCAAAACTCTGAATGATACCAATGTCCGGAGGCAAGAGTAACAGAGTAAGTGAAGTCTTGATATTATCAGAAACAACTGAAATTTATTAGAGATCAAGGCCACAGCATTATAAAACAATCTGCAAATTATACGGAGTCAGATTAAAATGTTTACATTATATTCAGTTTAACTAAGGTTTTAAGCACTTTCCAGATGCGCACAGAAGGACCTACACACATTTATACCTTCAGCTGTCTACTTGGATTCCGACGTTGGGCCAGGGGGTGGCTTACCCTCACACCATCACAGAAAATGCTTACATAGAATGAACCCTGCATACAAATGATACTGTGATCTACTCATCTTCCAGCTGCTTATTCAGTTTAGTGACACAGAAGGTCTGGAGCGTCCTGCAACCAGCATCATGCAAAAGGCTGGGGTACACCCTGAATGGGCTGCCAGTCCATCACAGGGCACAGACACTCAAACACTACAAGCAATTTAGGTATCTGTTTATAGGTAAATAATACTATTTTAAAGTCAGCGCAAGCCTTAACTGTAAGCCAACGTAAAGATGACAATACAGGACTAATATGTTCAAACTTCCAACTTCCAGTTAGCACTCCTGCTGCAGCATTTTGCAATAGCTGGAGTCTGTGTAACAACCCTAGGAAATATCCAGAAAACAGAGCATTACAATAAGACAATCTGGAGCTGATAAAAGCATGAGTTAGCTTCTCTGCATCATTGAAGGACAACATTTTCCAAACCTTGGCTATTCCTTAGATGGAAAATAGCTGTTTTAGTGATATTGCTAATGTGAGCATTAAAGGACAGGTCTGGGTCAACTAAGACACCAAGATTTCTAACCAATGTGCTTGGTTTAAATGAGCATCCATTAAATTTTACATCAATCTGCTCTCAAAGCACTCTAGGACCAAGCAGCATTACTTCTATTTATCATGATTTAGGAGCAAGAAATTTCTGGCCATCCAACTCTTAATATCTAATAGACAATCCTCAATCTTTGACAGATGAGGCAATTCACCAGGTTCAACTGATAGGTATAGTTGTGTGTCATCAGCATAGGAGTGGAAGTTAATACCATACTTTCTAATTATGTCACCAAGTGGCAGCATGTACAGGGTGAACAGCAGTGTGTCCAACACAGATCTTTGTGGAACACCATATCTAACTCCAATATAATCAGAGGATTCATTGTTGACATGAACAAACTGTTAGCGGTCAGTGAGATGGGACCATAGCCAAGACAGAGTCTACCCTGTAGTACCAACTACAGATTCTAGTCAGTCTAAGAGAATGTCATGGTCAATAGCATCAAATGCTGCACTAAGATCTAAGAGCACCAGCAAAGAAAGACAACCTACTCATGGCCTCAGATCGTGGTTATTTGTTACTTTCACTAGTGCAGGTTCAGTACTGTGATATTGTCTAAACCCAGATTGAAATACTTCATTTATGCTATTTCTCTGTAGGAATGAGTACAATTGTTTTGCTACTATTTTATCCAAGATTTTAGAGAAGGGAAGGTTTGAGATAGGCCTATAATCACTAGGATCAAGCTTAGGTTTCTTAAGAGCAGGCTTGACAACAGCTACTTTTAGTGATTTTGGTACATAACCAAGACTTAGTGATGAGTTAATCTATTAGTAATAATTTACTAAACTTGATTGAGTAATCTCCTTTACAAGCCTTGAAGGAGTGGAATCTAACATGCAGCTAGTTGTTTTAGAGGATATTAGGTTTAAAAGTTCAGATTCTCCTATAGAGGTAAAATAATCCAACGTTAGTGCATTACTTCTATCCACTACAGCAGGACTGAGTGGATTCTGGCAGCAATCTCTAGCAGTGGTACTACTTCGGATTATCTTTCTGATGTTATTTTACCATTGAAGAATGCCAAAAAGTCATTGCTTTTGAGAGAGGTTGGAATCTGTCAGTATACCTCAGATTGATTCATAGTTAGTTTAGACATGGAATCAAACATGAACCTAGCATTACTTTTGTCATTGCCCATCAGCCTGGACAGATATGTGGATCTCGTAGCTGTGATCAGGGCTTGTTTTTACTTTAAAATACTCTCTTTCCATTCTTTTTTGAAAACCTCCAAGTTTGATGAGCATCATTTATGCTCCAATTTTCTTGAAGCATTTTTAAGTTCACGGGTATGGTCAGCATACCAAGGAGCATATTTCTTATCTTTAAGCATTTTCTCCCTAAGAGGAACAACCAAATCAAGACTGCTTTGAAATGAGTGATCAATATTTATCAATACTTGTTCAAGCTCAAATTCATTTGTAGGTTTACCAATCTGTGAGAATGCCAGGGGAAGCCTGTTAACGATAACAGCTGCAGCTGAAGGAGTAATACAGTGACTAACACTTGCTTTGGAGACAGGCAGAGTAGCAGATCCCAGTAGTACTTCAAATGTTAGTAAAGAGTGATCTGAGACTGCAGGATTTAGAGGGAGGATAGACATATAGCCACGGTATCCCAGTGGAGTGAGAATCAAGTCTAAAGTGTGGTTACCTGAGTGAGTAGGCCCTACTACATTCTGCACAACATCAACAGATTCAAGCAGAGAGGCAAATGCCATACTGCAAGGATCAGAGTCATTTTCCACATGGATATTAAAATCCCCAAGAATTACAGCTTTGCCAGTAGTAACAACTAGATCAGACAGGAAGTTAGAAAACTCTTGAAAAAAAACTGCTATACAGCCCAGGTGGTCTATAAATGACAACAAGGGTAAGCAATGGCAGGGAGTTACGAGCCCGAGCTGACAGTAAGGACCAGGATTTAAAGTGTGCTAAATTTGTAACAACTTCTCAGAAACAGAGAGCAGCAACATCACCACCTCGCCGATTAGGATGAGGGTTGTGTTTGTAGGTGTACCCAGGAGGGGCAGACTCATTTAGTGCCACGTAATCATCTTGCTTAAGCCAAGTTTCCATCAAGCAGAGCATACTAAAACTTGAGTCGGTTATGATATCATTTACAAGTGTGGCGGAGCATCGTCTACAAGACCCCCACCCAACAATTAACTGATTACTCCACCCAGGGACTTGCACCCCAGGAAATATTCCTATAAAAAGATCCCTTAAACACAAATACTGAGACACAGGTTTGAGCCACCAAAGGGGGCAGAGACGGGGCACAATAATAATAAAAAAAAAAACAATATTTAAGAGAGTGCAGTCATCATACACTGAGAACCACTGCTTCACAGTTAAAACAAAAATAAAAAACCCAGCCGATGAATGGGCAAAAAAAAAAAAAACAAACCTCCCCACAGACGGAATCTCCCTCACACACACGCCCGTGCTCAGTGAACTAACAAACGATTTATCAATACACACACTACACAATGAGGTTTGCCGCCACTAACGGGGAGGATTCAGACCCTTGTGGCTTCAAGCCGCTAGCCATTAAACATCGGCGAAGAAAACGAAAGGTTAAAACAACGTTGCAACCCCCTGCGCCTTGGCTACCGTCCACGGCTGGTCTATGTAAAGCGACCCCCCCAAAAAAGAAAATTACAATAAAGAAAATAACAGTCCAGATACCACAGATCCACACGGGACTACCCGCACCAACACCGTTTTCAACGAAAAGTCTGGCGTCCGATAGTCCACGGGGTACGCCGCCGAGTGAAAAACACAAACCGGGTAAGGACAAAACAGCAGTGACGTCCACTTTCCCCAGATAAACCTGTAACACATTACAGCAGTCAAATATTATACATTCAGTTATTAAATGTTTAAAATAATTTGCCTACCATAAGCATGGATGGGTATAAAACAAACGCTGGATCTACCCCCGCCATTCCACCAACTGCAAGCAAAGAAGTTGGTTATACAAATCAATCAATCCTAAAACAGTCTTAAAGCGAGCTTACCTCAGGAAGTAAACAGCTACACGCTAGTGCGCACCACACTTACTGCCGGCAACACTCTAATTCAGGTGACAGTGTACGAATTAGTATCGCGCCCCAATACCAGCACAGCCGCAACCACCGCCAGTTCGCAGGAGAACCTATTCGACTGCCATGCTCACCTTATACCAAGTGAAACGCAGCGTAATAGGCGTAAGAGTAACCAAAACGATTAAAGATGGGCCAAACTGCCCACCTTGATACATAAGAGATGCCTTGGGGGTCAAAGACCTCACATTCCAGAGCCCCAACTTCAGACTGACCTCACAGGTACTTTGTGACAACGGTTCTAACTTGATATTTATCAGGTTATTAAAGCAGACATTGTTGTGGAATAGTCCACTACCATTAAAAGTATGGGAAACAGACACAGTCTCAATATTATAATAAAACTATTAACTATGCTTTTCGGCAAGAGAGCGACACCTGGCCACATAGGGTGAATTCTGTGTCTCTTCAAAAGTCCAGGCTTGAACCGAAAAAGTCCACCAGTTATCTATAAAACCCACATCATTTATTATGTACAAAAGATATCACAATATCAACAGATATTACAATACCTACACGATAGGACAGCCTACAGTACAGCCCGAGAAGTACAGTAGAACAGTCCTAGAGTGCAAAGAGAAAAATAAAACTGCAAAAGTGCCGGGGAAACATACTGAGGAGTGATCGTATTACACACATGATTCCTGAGTAAATAACAGCAGTATTATGTCAGGTTAAGTGCAACTTTAGAGTGTTTAACAGCATAATACGGTGATAAGTTGTTTCAAAGGATTTGTTAATAAAAAGCAGCAATAATTTAAAAATAAATATATAAGAGTATAAATATAAATGGGGGAGTGGTGTGCTGGCAGTCTGGTATCGGGAAGGGTGCAGTCCTTGTTCTTAGGGGGTAGGTGTGTGTGTGTCTGTTTGTGTGTGTGTGTACAGACATATTTTACTGTCTGGTCATGAGTCTAATAGCCTGGGGAAAGAAACTGTTTCCAATGTTGATAGTGATGGCCCGTATGCTCCAGAACCTTCTGCCAGATGAGAGGAGGGAGAAGAGTGAGTGGCAGGGGTGTGTGGGGTCACCCACTATGCTGGTGGCTTTGCTAATGCAGCGCGTGGTGTAAATATCCATGACAGAGGGAAGAGAGACCCTGATAATCATTTCAGCTGTCCTCACCATAGCCCAACGTGGCCTCATCAGTGCTCAGGTAAGTCCCCTCCAATGAGTTTAGTTGTTCTCTCTTCTCGAGACGTCTTGAGCTCTATATTTATATATTAATCAGACTCCAAGTGGCATTGTAGTGCCAAGGTCAGCCTGCCTTTGTGGCACAACAACTCCTGTCAAAGTTGCTTCACTGTGTGATGCAAAGACTGCTCTCTGTGTCATGTCTGAACATGAAGAGTTATGTGCCTGTGATGACAGCAACTTCACTGTGCTGGTTCACTGTGGCTGTTCTCTGTGTCGTGTCTGAACATGGGGTGGGTTGTGCCTGTGATGACAGCAGCGTCATTGTGCTGTTTCACTGGGGCTGCTCTTTGTGTTGTGTCTAAACAAGGTGTGGGATGTGCCTTTGAGCAGGAAGCTGGTCCTGGCTCAAAGCCTGCAGCTGGCAAAGTGCCCAAATCTCTGCTGGATTCTTGAGCAAGGCTCTTATCCCAAACTGTGCCAGGAGTGCTGGACAAATGGCTGGCTCTGTGATTTGACTCCAAACTTCACTTTTCACATGTGTGTCCCATGGAGAGCAAGATGGGGTGTGTGAAATCTGATTTCCAATGTACTTTTACAAATGGCAAATAAAGCAAAAATTTTTTTTCAAACATTTACATAATTATTTGGTGTATGCATGTGTCTGCCTATGAGCTGATGGGATTGAAGATTCCTTTAATCACTATCAAAGGTTCATAGAGGAAGCAACTTCATCTAAAAGTGGTTCTTTGACTATGCAAAAGGAGGAGTATCTCTCAGCCCCACCATTATCACATGTTCTCAGCTGTCTCTTTTGTTATTTGGCTGCCACACAATAACCTTTTTAGGTGGATTATGTTCCCATAATGTTCTATTACTGTAGTGTACTAACCAACGCATAACAGTAGGTAGCATTTGTCCTCAAATTTCTATCTAGATCTTATCTAACAGCTTAGCACATTCACTTGCTCTCACTAACGTACACAAAACATTCATGAAGCACTTAAAAGACAAGTAATAGAAAACAAGAAATATTCTCAAGAGGAGCCTTTTAATTATTTATCTGATATTTGAACAAAACGTGTCTTTTCCATGCACAGTTGGCCTATGAACAAGATTAGATTAGATTAGATTAGATTAGATTAGGAAAGGTCTCTGTGTTTAACAAAAATAAAATTACAAATCTGACTTATACAGAATCACAGCATGGCATATAGGGTGATTTCACAGAGATATTGATTACTTTTAAATTCTAAGTTAATAAAAAAATGTTATTTTTATTAAATGATTAAAAATGTATTTTATTATTTGAAGAAAACGTATATTTTTATTCAAATAATTATATTTGTTTTGTTAAAAATCAGAATTGATATAACATATAATGTATGTAATAGATAATGCATGCAAAATGTACATATAGTATGCATAGCATGCATTCCACAAGCCTCACTATGTTGTTCAAGGCCCAAGATTTTCTGCATGACCCATGATGTTCTACACAGAGTAAGACATTCCACAAGCCTCACTGTGTTCTAGGCCCAAGAAGTTCTACGTGGACCAAGATATTTTACAGCCCAAGATGTTCTCAAAACTCATTGCGCTCACATGCATACAATATATTCAAAATGAAGAACCTTTAATTCATCTAAAATATCAGTTTATGTGTACTTTTATATAGATTTTAACAGCACGTTCAATTTTTTATTAATGCATTTAATCAAAAGACTATAATTATAATAATGTATGAAGTGCTAATTGCAGTATAACGACACCAGATGCATCCAAAAATGACACATCATCTGTAGGATGAGTAGTAATTTGCTTCCTTTCTGTTACTGTGGCTCTGTGTCACATGTCATGAATAATGCTGTTTAAGGGCAATGCTCTTATTAAAGTATTTAACTGAGGAAACTTTTTGCATAATGATTTATTGAAACTGGCTTAAAAATGTACAAGGTTATGTACCACTGACCTGCCTTATTGGAGACTGACTCGTCAAATATGGCTGCGATTTGCATATCTGCCCACCAGCAGCTACATGTAGGGGGCAGCTGGTACCCACTGATCTCCATACGGAGACTAACATTGATGAAGGTGGAGCAAGGGCAAAGCAAAACAGAAAGTAGTACCGCAAAAATCGGCTGTTAAGCCACCTGGGAGTGTTTAAATATGTCTTTTGCAGTCATAGGCTGGTAGTGTCTGCTGGAAGAGTTAGGTCCTCTTTGTTGGATTTACATAATGCATTGATCTTTTACCTAAATGCTGCAGAAATGTACAATATTGAGCTAGTCATCTTCAGTGCAGGGGTAAATGATTTATCAAAGGTTAACCAGTACTGACTGTAACGTTCCAAATCTGCTGATTTTGCAAAGACTATTGGTGTGGTTATACAGATTGAATAAACACACCTTTACGTGTTGTTTTAGCAATAAGTGTGAACCTATGGAACCCATTTGGTGTAATAGCACTGTGGCTGCTGTCTCACATTCATTAAACCCCATAATAATGCTGCTTGCTGCTCTATTTCATTACATGTTTAATATTTAATGGTGTCATTTATTTAAATATCAGCAAGGGAGCACATTACAGTCAACAGCATCCTGACTCTGATTTTTGCACATGCTGACTGTTAAAATGCAGTAAGAGTGAGGAGTTGTTTTTCTGCTGTGAAAAGCTTCCATGTCACACGCTGTCAGCTCTGTGGTTTGCAGGGTCCAACCTTAGACCACCTTATGAATGATAGTAGCAATAATTTCCCACCTGGGCAGATGACATGATGTTTGCTCATGCCCCTGAGGGATGACATTCACCTTCTACAGGGCCACCATACATTTCTCTTCAGCTCTTTGACATGGTGTGATGCTCTTTTCTCCAACCTTACACCAAAACCTCTTAGAGCTCAGTCCAACAGTCAGCCATTCCTTAGTCATGAACATCTCCAGTTCATCCTGCTTCTTGATTTTTTATTTATATATTTCTCCCTATTTATTTTCCTGTATAAATCTCTCTGACACAGGGACTGCACTTAATTTCGTTGTA
>JAACJT020001000.1:0-16918 GCA_009936485.2 Gymnarchus niloticus | reverse complement strand
CCATGCAAGGCCTTATAGGTAAGTAATAGTATTTTAAAGTCAGTGCAAGCCTTAACTGGAAGCCAATGTAAAGATGACAATACAGGACTAATATGTTCGAACTTCCGAGTTCCAGTCAGCACTCTTGCTGCAGCATTTTGCACTAGCTGGAGTCTGTGTAACAATCCTAAGTTACATCCAGAAAACAGAGCATTGCATTAATCCAATCTGGAGCTGATAAAAGCATGAGTTAGCTTCTCAGCATCATTGAAGGACAATCAAGCTACTCACCCTATCAGTGCAGGTCCTTTAAATTGGGTAGTGAGCAGAGTCAGCCAATTACAAGAACCCCAGTTAAACAAAAGGCCAGTCTTTATTACATAACCTTTTAAACGACACTTCGATTAACAATAAAACAGGCACAGTTCATCCGTCTCCAGCATCCACCGTGTCCCACTCCTGCAATTTGGCCTTCCCAGACATTCCACGGGCGAAATGGAGACTCTGCACTCAGAACCACATTCCAGGTGCGTGTGGTGCAATCCACTGGTCCGCTAAAAACACAAAATACTCCGGGTGGTACCGATACAAGCCGCACAGCTAAAGCCGTCTTCACTGCGCCAGCAGCACACAATAGCGAAGTGGAGAAACAATTTATTTACGATATCCCTGACACAGGCATAACACGCTAGCGAGTGCTTTATTTTTTTCATTAATTTATTAATCAATCAACTTATTCCACAACAACAATTACAACAATTAAAATTAATCAAAACACACACAATTTCACAAAATCATCAAATGTCAGTACAATATTAAAGCAGTATACCCTCTGCTATCTATTAATATCTCTAAAAAGAACAAAATGTCAACAATTTGAGTAATTAAAAAGTTATGTGAGCATAAATGCGATACACCATAACCATTGTCAATAACAAATACATTTTTTCAACAAGAATAATAAGTCTCTATTATAAGAACACAATGGGTTAAAAGGAGATCATTATACAGCATACTGCAGTACCATCTTTAAAACACCAGCAACTGGTAAAATGTCTACGCATTCTGAAAGAGATTTATAAACTATAAAACACTCCCCAGGCTTTCGATAAAAAGGGACTCAACCCAGCCACCAGTCACATAGGGGTTTAGGCTGAGAGTTTGGGTGCAAGTGTCATTTTGGGGGAGGGGCAATACTAAACCAGACGTGTAGCACCGTCCACGTCAGCGTCTTTACAAGTCTAACGCCTTTTCACAGTGTACAGCTTTGCCATCTCCAGCAAAAGAACGTCACTTCAGGTACTGATTGCCCTAGCCATGGTTTCAACCTGCTATCCTCCATTCATGTCTGTCTTGTGCCCTTCTCACTTCTATATTTATACAGGAGTAGAGGAAATCAAATACTAAGAACCATATTGCATAATTAAGAATTACATAAGTACCCAATTGCACAATTATCAATAATAACCTCTACAATCCACAACAAACTTAATTCCCACTGCAAACTCCACAGCACACAAATACCTCAAATTCACAACAAAAACTCCACAGCACACACACATACTTTAAAACAATCACCAACAACCACCCAGTATGAAACATGCATAAAACTTGTCCCATAATAACCGCAAATGTTAGAAACACATGCTGGATATTTGCTATCATAATCCTGACCTTCACCTGCATTTCCCTGTGAATGATGGGGTGAACATTTGTAAAGCTGCCATCATCTTTGTTCTGCTGTGAGACCAGGTACTCCACAGATTGTACGATCTCATCCTGGGACACACCTAGCTCCTCCGTCCCCTTCTCTCCGCTGCCTTCCAGTTGTCGATCAACCACCAGAGACATCACTTGCACACCCTGTGCTGTGAGCCTGGAGCAAGGATATGGGGTGAAGAGTGAGGGAAAGTATGGACAAAAAGAGGGGGAGAGCATGAAGGGCAAGGATTACCAATAGAATACCAACATGATATGCACCAGATTTTCTAGAAGAGACGCACCAGTTGCTTGAAGGCCAGTTGAGCCACGCCCCATATGAGCCGTCACGCTTTTTGAATGTTAAGATTCTGGAATAACTTGAAAGACAGAAGTAAAGACACTTACTATATAATGTTTAACATCACTATTTGATTAGTACTGGTATTCTGGTAAATAACATAGGGGTCATTTGGTAGAGTCTTTACAGATATCATGCAGTATTGAACCTAAAAATTTTAATCCTGAAAATTATAACTAGGTATTTCCAGGGCAAAATGGCAAAAAGTCTCCCATGACAGATACCGTATGTTGTATCACATATTTGAATAGTCTCCTGTGTTGTATTTGTTGTATATAGTCAATAACTGTGTAACATCGAGCAGTGCACTGTAAGGCAGTTGACCCCCACCAGAACTTGCATTCCTGCATCGGGAGCAATTGCCAAATTGGCTCCTGCGTGACTGGGCCCACACACCCACCTGGGTTTAGCTGGTTGGATCTCATCCCTCTGCTGAGCAGGAAGCGGCCTCCAGGATGGCTCTCGCCATACCTTTTGCTCACAAGTCCACCTTCCTCTCACCTCTTCCTTGCTCATTGTTTCCAAACCAGTTTGGATAGAGTCCACAGAGAATGCATATATGTAAGGAACATTGGCTTCTATGTATGCAAGTTCTGTACATATTCATATTTGGTCTTATTTGAATGGTCTCAGTGTGGCTGGTACAGTGGTCTCAATCTTAAATCAGTAGTTCATATCATAACAAAGATATGTGAAATTACGGAAATCCTGTCATGTTGAAAGATTGCCCCCAGTGAAGAACAAACAGAATGTAGCTGGCCTGTTGTTGACAGCCCAATCGGTTATTAGGCTCAGTACCTGGCGGTCCTTTTTTCTGTGGCCACACCCTAAGGAAAACCCCTCATCAATGATTGGCTGATTCAAAGGTGGCATCTAACACTTGGTCTGAGGTTTAAGGAAAGATACACAAGATAGCTTGTGGGGGGTATGTTGCAATCAGAACCTGGCATGCTTGCCATGCACAGCTATAATTCGGAATGATACGCTGAATCAGACTGCCTGTATTGTACAGTGTGATTTGCATTCTAGCCAACAGTCAGACCCTCTGTAGCTGGAGTCCAAGACATGGCACTAGGTGGCATGCACAGGTATTATGTATAGCTTTTACCGAGTAGTCTGTAGCCAGGCTGCTCTTGTACTCACTGCTGTCTATGTATTATTTTGAATCTTTGTATTGCTTTATGCATGCTGTATAATACGTTGATCTCTGTAACATGACTGGATACCAGTTAATGTGTGCCTGCCCAGCAAATAAATCATGCTCTGATTATTTCCTGGTTGTCTGTAATATGCAGATGTAATGTGTTCTTAGGCGGTGATGTTTCTGCAATCTCTGGTTGGGATTAGGTTGTGTAAACTAGTGGTGAGTGACTATGTGATATCATAGTCTGGTAGCTTCGGAGTCAGGTTAATCAGATAAACTGTGTCCTGAACTGACTGAGTCAAACAAGCTGACATATGAATTCACAGCCTCTGAGTTGAGCCATGCAATTAAGCTAAGTCCCTGACTTTACCAAACACACTAACAGTGGTGCCTTTGCAGCCTCTGGATTGAACCAATCAGTAAGACTGGAGTCACTGAGCTGAACTGACTAGACAAGTTGATATTGCACCACTTTCTAGCTACCCTATAGCCCTTGAACCGAGATCAGATTGTTTTCACATCGTGTTATGGATATCTCTTCCTCAGTTGAAATCCAATCATGTAGGACATCATAGTGTGGAGAGGAGAGTTATCTAAGAGTAATGACATTTCTTGGAATAAGCAGAACAACCATAAATTGACTAGAGGTCATTGTAACTGTGTTTTATAATCATTCAATGTAAATAAAATGCTGTCAGATGTAATGTGATGTTTGAGTATTTCTTCAAATGTCCATAGAAAGATACATGCATTTATACCTTCACCTGTCCAACTGGATTCTGTCATTGGGCCAGTGGATATCTGTCCCCTACAAAATAGCGACCTTGATGTGACTTCAGTGGCATCTTTGCAGCATGAATAACAAACTTTCGTAGGTAACATGGTGTGGAGGATGACCTCTCAGCCTGCAGTCCTGTTGAGTATATGATTTCTTTATGTTTAAAGTTCAGTATCGAGGGAAAGTTTAAGGGCACTCCATATAGACACTGATTGTAGAATGAATCGGCATACTCAGTGTTAGAGATCATAGAAATCTGGTGGAGTGAGGAGTTAAGTGATAAACATGACTAATCAGGGATATCTTAGTATAAGCGTAGGTGAGGAACAACTGAAATCCTTTGTTGCCCGACTTCAGGATACGCCAATTCACTGACATCCTAAACATTTATGCTTGAATTGGGATTATAGCTAAATTATATACTGTCACTCCACAGACAGCAGTTAATATCCAAACCTAAATTTCCTGTTCGCCGTGTGACCATTGTTTATTTACTTAGTTATAAGGAGCTCGCAATACTGGGAGAGAAAGCGGGACATATGCAAATTGGTTACTTCAAAAGACCCTTTCGTATTTGAACATTGCTTTGGACAACAACCTCCGTTAATTAAATGTGTAAACATACAGCGCAAATGTAATAGTTTTATTGGTCCGGTACCCAGTGCCAAAAGGGGGGTATTGCCACTGCCATGTGAAAAATGATAAATTCTCCAAATAGATTAAAACAATTCCCACTCGCCAAAACACTGAGCAATGACACAAGAGCAAGTGAACCAAAACATCCCTCTGTGGCCAGCATCAATTCAAACAATCTGATTGGAATTTTTCTATTTAAATTGGCATTATTTATTGGAGACAATTCACGCAAAAATATATTTGGATCCCTGCCAGTGTGGACCTCCAAAATAGTAAATTATCTTAAATGCATTAAATTTGCCGATGATACGACTGTGGTGGGCCTCATCAGCAAAAACGAGTCAGCATACCGAGAGGAGGTGCAGCGGCTAACAGACCCAACAACCTGTCTCTGAATGTCGACAAAAGAAAGGAGATGGTTGTTGACTTCAGAAGAACTAGGAGCGACCACTCCCCGCTGAACATCGACGGCTCACTTGTGGAGATCGTCAAGAGCACCAAATTCTTTGGTGTTCACCTGGAGGAGAACCTCATCTGGTCTGTCAACACTAGCTCCATAGCCAAGAAAGCCCAGCGGCATCTCTACTTCCTGTGAAGGCTAAGGAAAGCCCATCTCCCACCACCCATCCTCACAATGTTCTACAGAGGGACTATTGAGAGCATCCTGAATAGCTGCATCTCTGTCTGGTTTGGGAATTGCACCGTCATGGGTCACAAGACCCTGCAGTGGATAGTGAGGACAGCCGAGAAGATCATCAGAGTCTCTCATCCCTCCATCACGGACATCTACACCACACGCTGCATCCGCAAAGCCACCAGCATTGTGGATGATCCGACACACCCCTCACACAAACTCTTCACCTCCTGCCGTCTGGAAAAAGGTACCAAAGCATTTGGGCCTTAACTACTGTACCAGACTGCGCAACAGATTCATCTCTCAAGCCATAAGACTCTTAAACACTCAGGAAACGCACTGACACCACACACACTATGACTTGACTCAATCATATATTTATTATTATACTGTTACCTCTTCCTGCTCCCAGTGTCATGTTTTCATCTGCTCTTATTAAGTAATTATAGTGTCACATCTTTGCACAACCTGCTACCATAGTTGGAACTCTTCCACAGGTCAAGGCTAATTTAGTCTTCACTATCCAACTTAGTCAAGGTGTATAGGTTTAAGGACAAAATGTGTATGTAACCCTGACATACCTGCTGAAAATGCAGAAGGCTTTCCAAAACCTTTGTAGCACCATCTAAAGTAGCTGCTGCAGTTTTTGCTTGTCGCATAGCATCTCTGATGTTAACTTCATTTGAACTGCATTACTCATTCCATTTTTGTTATGCATGTAATATAATGTAGGTGGCTGTTTATTTCAGTCATAGTGATTTATTTCTTTTTCCAAATGCACTGTGTCACCCAGTGTATTGTTGGTGTGACTTTTAGTATGTCCACAAGTCGTAATGTTTCTGCTGTCTCATTCCTCATTCTGTAATTTACATTTCCTGGAAAAAAATAGAGTAGAATAAACCAATTAGGTGGCAGTAGAGAGCTCCAATTGACTTGCAGGGATTTTTTTCTTTGAACAACAGTTACTGCTTTCAAACAGAAAACTCTTTTGCCCAGCAACTAGTGATCACACTTGGTGCATTTGGCCTTATGTGTCCAGACCTTATTTGTCTTAATGTTTTGATACATTAATCACACATATTTAAGCAAAACATCCAGCTGTCTTTCTTTGTACTCATAGACACTGACTGAAAATATGGTGGCTTTGTGAGAAGCACTGTTCTCTTACATCTCCAGGGTTTTGAGTTTGAATCTTACATTTGTTTGGATTTTGCATGCTCTCCACCTGTCCAGTGGCTTTCCTCTGGTAGTGGGGGGTTCCGGGGGGAACAGTGCCCCCCCAAATACCCCTGGCTCCCCTCAATATGATATAGGGTGCGTCCGAAATCACATACCTGCACAGTAGGTACTGAATTTTGGTAGAAGTGTACTAGCAGACCATTAATCTAATTATCTAAGTACTTATATTATAAATTAGGGGGACCATACATCCTCTTTTTCTTGGACATGTCCACTTTTTGGGACCGAAAAAATGCATCCAGCTGGGATTTAAAAAACGGTCCATACACACTGCCTAAGTGCTCCATACGCAGAGACCTTAATTATATAAGTAATTCATGAAAATCATTGGATATGTCTGCTGCCAGTCTGACTAGGTTAAAAAAAAAAATGATAATTATAGATCATATAATTTTTTCAAACAGGAAAACAATATTAATCTGGTAAAGTCTGTCATTTTGTCATCTTTGAAGTAAACTATCAAAGGCAAACCAGTGTCCAACATCTCTGAACACGACTATAATCCACTATGAGATTAATACGCATTCAGCATGCTTACACGCTCAGCATTTTAACGTTCATCCAAGCTTCCACTGAAGCTGCATTCTTCGGATTAAATAACCAGCAAAACAAAAAACCAAGAAGTCACTCTGTGCCTCTTTCACTTTCTCTTCCCTGTCGCTCCTCTTGCCTTAGTCAGTCATTGAATGTGACTGGGGATTTCTGATGGTTTGCTTGTTCCTGCTAACTTTAACCAAAAGAAGACCTGTGACATGTGAAATAGCAACCTTCCCACTGTCCCATTCCGCCATAAACTAAAACAAATTCAAATTTTTGCTGTGTTGCTGCCCAAGACGTGTTTGTGATTTTCCTGGAATGTTGCTTTGAAGAGTAAACCCGTTAGGTGATAGTAGAAAGCTCTCGTGAATATTCTTTGAATTGCAGTTCAGTTTTTCAGTCAGAAAACCGCTCTGCCTGGCAACTAGTGATGACTTTAGTAAGTTTTCTTTTTATGAGCCTGTGGTGTCAAGTTGCAATTGATAAATCCGAGACTTTTCATGTCAAGTTCTGTTTAGGGAGCAATGTGGCTGTCACAGTGCTGTGGACAGGCTATACAGACTGAGTATTGGGTATAGAAGTACTACAGAGAAACAGCTGAGGAAACGTTTATCACTCTCCTTTATTTATAACTGGTGAGGGTTGTTTGAACATTAAACATCCTGTTTAATGATGAATCTAAGTAATAGAATATCATGGCACAATGATACCCACATTTAATTTCTACAGTATGTAGGCAATAAGACCTTAACCATATTCTTTTAAATTTATAGCAAAGCTTGTTATATATAGTATGTTACTGATTTCTTTGAGATTGCTGAAAAACAAAAGTGTTCACTGACCTGGGTCTCATCTAAACGAAATGCCTGATAGTCAATATGTAATTATTACACCCTTAACCTCTTTTTCATAATTAGAACATGTTTTCTCTAATTAAAAATAGAGACTGATCTTTAATGAGTAGAAATAGGCCTACTTCATTTAAAAAATATTTTTGTTCATGGAGCGCAAATTATTCTGTGCTGAACTGCAACCGACAGACGCAAGACCAAAGTTAGGTATGTATGTGTCTTTTAAATGATGACTATTTCATCCTGGGTAAACACCAGTACTGTTTTAATACCTCACAGTAACTCAAACTTAAGAATTTCTATCTTGACTGTCTGCCTGGCAACAGTGTTATCAGCAGTTCTTCTTTAATTTCTATTCGTCAGTAGGAATACACACGTTTGATGTGTGTGTGTGTCACATCTCCTTCTGAACCACCACCAGGGGAAGCGCCTACTTTACCCCTCTTCGATCCCATCCTGTTTTTACCCTGTCATCTATTACCACTAAGCCCTATATATACCCTGACTGTGTGACTATTCCCCGTTCTGTCATTGAACCAGTCCAGTTTCCAGGTCCCATGCATGTCCAGCACTGCCCATGGTCTCCCTGCTCTATCCCCCGTTTGCCTACCCATTGGATGTGCTCTTGGCTGCCTCTGCTCATTTCCCCTTCTTCCTTCCATTGCCCATCCTGTATTCTGCTGATCACTGTCCCAATAAAGTCACCCTTGTTATTCCCATGCATCTCTGTGTCCTGGTGGTTCCTCTCCACATTCGGATCCATCACCTTACATGATCATGACAGTTAGGTCGACTTCTTAATTAAGATTTCTAAACCCTACAGAAATCTGAAGATAATAGCATCATTATTTTACAAATACAAATCATTTGAAAAACTCAGAGAGTGCATAATTTTCATTTTTAAGATGTTCTCTGCAATGTAATCTAAAGAAGAAATAAGAAGAGAGAATCATCTGTGTTCTGTGGTAGCTTGTCATGTATTCATCCATTTTCCATAACAGCTTATCAACTATACGATAGGTGACAAGCCAAACTGATCTCACCTCTGCAGTGTCAATTTATTATAAGATTCAGGGAATCCAGAGAAATCTTTCTGCTCGAAGGGCAAGGTTGAAAACCAGTACTGAACGTCCATGATCTTCAGTCCCTCAGATGACACGGCATTAACCAGTATGCTTCTCTGTTGGATATAACCACATGGGCTCAAGAATACATTGAAAAATCATTGTCAATAGGCACCGCTTGTCACTGCATCCACAAATGCAAGTTAAGACTGTACATGCAAACGACAAGCCATGTAAAAGTACAAGAAATCTTTGTTTGTTGCACAATTCACAGATACCCATGCACTGAAATTCTTGTGGTAGAACTCTGCTAACATATAACATACAGTATGTACACATAAACACACTATTAACAAATACTCATAACATATATACAGTTGAACACCAGTGTCATGCCTAGACCAAGCCAGCCAAGCCAACCAAGCCAGGCAAACCAGTTTTACCAACCACACCTAACCTACTCCCGGTCCTCATCACCTGAATTCTAACCTGCTATGCCTGGTTAGTGGACTCTACTTTAACCCCACAGTTTATTTGCCTCCTTGTGAGGTATTGCACTTCAGACATATACTGAGCGTTCCATTGTCTTAGTAGCGCCTTTAACAAATAGCTTGGCTGGAGCCGTTCTGTGTGGAGTTTACATGTTCTCCCCATGCCAGCATGAGTTTCCTTCGGTTACTCCAGTTCCCCCCCCACAGTTGATCAACGTGTTCTAGGCTAACTGGCTGCACCGCAAAATTGCCCATCGTGTGTGAGTGTTGGGCTAGCGACCCGTCCTCGTAACCACTTTGGAAACAAGCACAGGCACTTGATACCCGATATGCTATGTAGCATGGAAGAATCTAAGATCCCCTACGGTACCATTATTGTCACAAAGCACTTTAAGTCCTAGGTCCAAGGTCCCCAGGGAGTAAACTGTCAATGGTAAGGAAAAATTCCCTCAGGAGGAAGAAACCAGACTTAAGGGGGAGGCCCATCCTCCTCTGGCCGGCACCAGACAGAACAAGTTCGTTAACCAATTTGAAACGATGAGGAAGAACAGGCAGAGTTTGCAGTGTTTGACCCCTGTTAGTTCTTGACTTTCTGCCTTCTGTTTTGGTTCTGTTCGCCTTGCTGATTGCTCTTCCCTGGATTCTGACCCATTGCCTGTGACCACAACTACATTTTGGATGCCCCACTGGATTTGGGAAATCTTGCCTGTCTTGGTTTTGACCCTGCCTGTTCTGACCCTGATTAAACATTGTGAATCTGCAATTGGATCTAGGCCTGTGTTGTATTATTACAACCAAATACACATGTAAAATGTAAGAATACCCACACATATATACTGTGCATACAGGAACATCCAAGAAATAGATTACAGCTGTGGACAAATTTTTTGGTACCCCTCCATGAGGAAAAAACCCACCATTGTTTCTGAAATAACTTGAAACTGACTAAAGTAATTGGCACCCATCAGTTTATTCCATATTTAAACAGACTTTGCTTTAGAGTGTTGATTCAACAGAATATTTCAAAAATGAAAATGGCATGGACAAAAATGATGGGGCCCATAACCCAAAATCTTGCTGCTAAAACTATTGAGGTAATCACTGCAAACAAGTGAACTCTGTAATTCACAATGAGACTTCTGCATCTGTCAACAGGTAGCTTGGCCCACTCTTCCAGAGCAAACTACTTTAGCTGCTACATAGTCAGGTTTGAAGGGTGCCTTCTCCAGACTATGTTTCAGTTCTTTCCTTAGATAGGACTCAAATCAGGGCTCACAGAAGGCCACTTCAGAATAGTCCAGTGTTTTGTTCTAAGCCATTCTTGGGTTTTTTTAGCAGTGTGGTTTGGGTCATTATCCCGTTGGAGGATCCGTGACCTGTGACTGAGCCAGAGCTTTCTGACACGGGGCAGTACGTTTTGCTCCAGAATGTCTTGATAGCCTTGAGATTTCATTGTTCCATGCACAGAATCAAGGCCCCCCATGCCAGATATATAGCCGTCCAGGATGTGGACCCGGAGGCATGCAGCCATCTGCTGGTGTTATGAACTACATTATGACACTGATTCGAGCAGCAGCACGCTGCTGTGGAAGAACCTGCAAGGAAGGCACGAGCAGTGCACATCAGATAAAACACACAGAATAATAAATACAAGTGTCAGTACAGAGGGAACATGTGAGAACCAAACCAAAAGACAAATGAAAATCAAAAGCCAGAAGTTTACAAATACCAAAAGTACAAAGGATTAAGCAAGTACAGTAAGACAAAAACCAAAGTCAGAACCACAACCAATGCAAACAAGGGTGCCTGGTGGGTCCTGCTTGATCATACTGCCTCGTGGTGTTCTGAGCCAGCTCCTTGCTCCACAGGAACAAGGGAAACCAGAACAGGGGAAGTCTTGCCCATCCATAGGCATTGAGTACCCATAGATCGGGGTACCCCTACCGCCGCATGATGAATCACTCTTGGCTACCTGCTGGAATAATAATACCAGCCACTGAGACAGGCAGGCATACTGGGGCAGCACCGAGGCATCTGAGAGAGCGAGGAACTGACTCAGAACCCCACATGAGGCAGTATATTCAAGCAGGACCCACCAGGCACCCTTCCGGATCAAGACTGCCAAACCAGTTGAGTGGACACAGGGAAATAGGCTAGGGAACCAGGCAACCACATGCTTAACAAGGCAACCAGCACCAGGTGCGTGACGAGGCAATTAGCATTGCCACAGCAACCAGGTGCAGAACGAGGAAACCAAGCAGCAGGGGGAGGGAGCTAGGGAATGAGAGACAGAGGGCGCAACAGAACGAGAATCAGAAAACGAGTGTTGATCTTTGATGCTGAGTCGGATCTTTTATGTAGTTGTCAGATTTCAGAAAAAGGAGCAGAGACGGAAGATGTGGACCGGAATCATATGGAACTGGAACGGTTGAATCAGATGGAATGGAAGATGAACCCAGAATAATATTTGATGAGACATATACACATACAAATACACGACTGCACGTAACACCCCCATACACAGGTGTGAACCCAGCTGGAGATCACAAGACAAACACAAGACTCGACACAATTTAAAATCTGAGGAGCTTGACAAATCTAAGTCCACAAAAGAGCATCTGCTACAATGTTGTCGGAACCCTTTTTATGGACAATATGCAGGTTGAAAACTTGAACAAAGTGACCAGTGCACAAGGTGCTGGCTGGTATTGCAGATGTAGTGCAGAAAAATGAGGAATTATAGTTGATGAATACGGTAGTGGGGACATAACTGCTTCCTAAATAGACTTTGAAATGCTGTAGGGCTAGCAGGAGCGGGAGGGCTTCTTTTTCAATTGTACTGAAGGCTAATTTATGCTTTACAAGTGTTTTCGAGAAATAACAAATCGGGTGATCAAGTCCTTGGTTCGCTTCCTAAAGGAGTACAGCTCCTGGTACCACTGGCTTCTATTTCCAATTTAAATGGTTGGCTGAAATCAGGTGTGTAATACAGGAGAGCTAGTCAGCAAAGATTTAACTGGTTTTTCCAGTTATCTGAATACACAATCACCTCATCAAGGTAGTTTTCACAATTTTCAATATCACTCAACACTTTAGTTATTAACCTCTGTACCTGTAGTGTTCCGTAAACTGAAAGACATAACAGTGTACTGTAGGAAGGTGTTTAGTGTTGCAAAAGGGAAGATTTCTGAAGCATGAGAAGTAAGGAGGACCTGTCAGTACCCCATTAAAAGATCAAGCTTGGTAACGAACGCCGCCAAACCAATACAGTCAACGCAATTGTCCATTCGGGGAAGGGGAAATGAGTCAGGTTGGTTACTGCATAAACCTCTCAGTGATTGGTACACAAGCTATAAGTACAGTCGACCTTGGGGACCAGCAGACAGGAGAAAACCAAGGGCTGCAACTAGGTACGGCAAGACTGGTTTCCTCTGGGTAGTCCGCTTCTGCAGCGAGGGAGCAAGTCAGCGAGTTTAACAGAATGACTTTAAAGCTTCCGAGTCTTGCAAAGGAGCACTGGATAAACAGTTTTTCCCAGTGTGAAGGTCATTGGTTTCCAGGGCGAACTTGAATGAAGGAATGCTAGCTTCTCCTACAGGTAGCAAAGTTGGAGTGGATGGGAGAGCAGAATCACCTGAGGAACAGACAAGATGAAAGCCAACACAGAGCTCCATTATAGGACTATCCTTGGACCCACTAGAGGCAGTGGAGAAGAGAATGACAGCAAAATTGGACAACATTAGTTACAATTCTGCCCATCCCGTCCACAGGGTTCTCTCATGGAGGACCTTCACCTTCAGCTCATTCCACCACAGTGTGCTAAGACGTACTGCTGGGGATCCTTCCACCCCCAGCCATCAGCCACTACAATACCTCTTCCTGATGTGCCACTCACTACCCCCAGCCATCAAGCACTACAATGCCTGCTCTCAGCAAGCCTCCACCCACCCTGACCCATAACATTTCATTGAAATTCAACCTTAATATAGTTTAAGTCTGGTTTCTTTCGGTCTTTAAATTGCAGTTGTATAATACTCCGCCATGGACCGTTTCAAGCCCGGCTGAGAAAGGAGGAGGGTTGGGTGTGGGGCTAGCTACACCACCCCATCAAAAAATTCTTAGCTGTGGAAACACCAACGATAGATCAAGACACCTTAGTCCTGGGAAGAGATGGGCCTTCATTAAGAAGAAGTATGACGCCTTCTGGTGAAAGCCAGAAATCGGAAGTTACAAGGCTGACTACTCTTCTCTCCGCCAGGGAGAGAATCGGAGCATGGAACGTGAGAACCATGTATGAAGCAGGAAAGACAGCACATCATGTCTGCAAAATCGGCTATTATCCATTTTGCCTATGCAAATCATTGGGAATTCCTCTGCAAGACATCCAGCAAAAAGAAACACTCTGTGGAATGCAAATACTGTAACATCTCAATTATTGAGGTGGCATGAAACTATCAAAACCACTTTGTGTCGTGCTTTCCACCGGTGTCAAATAGGGCCCATGGTTTGTAATTGGCTCACTCTTACTCTGTACCTGCATGGTCCAATACCAAAAGAAACTGCAGTTAGCACTTAGCAGTAGGGCTGGGAGTCGATCCCAAAAAGAATCGATTCCTCAATTCCCAGTAAGTGGAAGCCTTGGAGTCGATTCCATGTAGTAAACTGATTTGGCTCAAGTGTGCCTGTCCTACCCCCACCCCTCCCCCCAGCATACCGATGTCTTGAGACTAGTGAGTGCAGAAAGTCAGGTCCGATTTGGCTGTTGCGTCAAAGCATGCATATGATGATGCTTTTCATTAGAAAAGTCGGAAAACAAAGTGAAACGTGCAGCAAATCCCTGGCATATAAAAGCACATCGCCAGTGTTGAAACATCTAAGGGCTGTCCAACCTAAGGAGCTGAGAAAGGAAACTTAGGTACAGGCTTAGTGCCCATAAATGGGATAATTTAGCTAGCTCTCCAAGTTATGAATATCCCTTTCATTTTTTGTCCCTTTATTAAACTGCACATGTATGTGATATGAAGTATATAGTATGTGTGTAATTTTAAATGGAAAATTTACAGGCAGACCGTTTAGTTAATTTATTTGTAACTGTCAAGACCCTCTTGTCATTCACAATCATTTCTGTATTGTTTGTTTTACAAGACCTCTATCATTATTACATTTTAAGTCTTTGGAAGTGAGAATTGAGAAAATCACTGTCTGGAATTGACTCTTGGAATCGATTCCATTGATTCCCAACGACTGGAGTCCTAGTCAGAATCGAACAGCACTACTTAGCAGCGTGAACTACTGCTCCTGTTTCACTGGATCTGCATGTGGTAATAAGTAGAAAACTAATGTTGCCCAGGGAAACTGTTTTTGGGGGGTGGCTTGGGCACAATTATACTTGCAGACTGTGGTTCCGTGTTGGGAAAAAAAATTATGCTATCGCATATACTGGGAATGAAACGGTGCAGCCAGATATATCGGCTATTATCCATTTTGCCTATGCAAATCATTGGGAATTCCTCTGCAAGACATCCAGCAAAAAGAAACACTCGGTGGAATGCAGTTACTGTAACATCTCAATTACTGAGGTGGCTGACACCGCTTCCAATTTCTACAGACATGCGGAAAGGAAACATAAATCCAGGTACATAGCTAAACTAATACTATAGCATGAACTGTGGCTAGCTATAATGGTGGTAATGTGCTCCGACGTCTTTATACAAACATTAAAATACAGGGCTAGTGTTTCCTACTTATTAAATTCTCCGTGTTGAACAACTGAATCAAATTTTTATTAGCCAACCTGATATCTAGAGGCATAGCTGCTAGTATGTAAGCCAACACGCCAGTTGTCACAAATTAACATAAACAACAGCACGTGTCTCTTAAAAGCAATATGGCCCGTATTTAAATAGCGCTCCTGTAGATATGCTATTTTTGTTAAATCTGTTCCACCTGTCAAAAAAATTTACTTAAACCTTAAGAAATTGAAACCTATTGTCTGGACCTCATTATACCTCATTTAAAAAAATTGCATTAAATTCAGTTCATAAATTGATTTTGTATTTGATGTGCTTAGATTACACATGCATTGGTTTTGAAATGGGGGGGATTGTTGAATTTAAACCAAACTTTTTTTTTTGGGATTATTGTAATCCCAAAAAAAAAAAATAATAATAATTATGAAATGAGAAGCCAGTTTGGCCACGTGAAGCGAGGCTTGTCCATGTATCCTATTATATTACAGCTTTTTCTTTTGATAACCAGTTGTGTTTTTGGTCAGCATCTAACCAGCTACTATACTAAAAATAAGACTGGCACATCCCTAGTTTAGCTGGAACAATAAACAAGTGATTAGCCTAGGACTGCATTTGACAGTTTACACCTTATAACAAAAGGCGGACATGCATCAGTTGATTCACCAAACACTAATGAAAATGAATGTCAACTCTGATTTATTGCAAAAATTCAATAAAACCCAACATTACAATTGCCCATGTATCTGTACATCTGCTGTGCCACAAATCATGCTTGCATTAAGATATGTGTCTTCGTAAATTATGAAATTTATCAACAATATTTATCACATTTCTCTTGTAGTCCACTAAATCAAAAATTTTTTATCCAAAAGTGTATAAGCAGGAGAATTAAAGACAAACTTTAAAAGCAGTTTAAAAAATAGTACAAGTTAAAACAATAAAAAATTCATTATTGATTAAATTGATTTATACAGAAATCAAACGAAACAATATTGTTAAATGTTAAATTATTGTTGCGGTTGCAATATACATTGTTGGCAAAAAATAACTGATTACATCCTATTCAAAAGAAAGTTTGCTGGCAATGAAATTTACTCCCATTGGAGGCTATTGTCATTTAAAGTTTGACAAAACCTAATATACCAGTTATCAAATCAATGGTAGGAAAATTCCTCCACCCGGTCACCTTCTCATTATCCAGGTCAGGGTTACATGCAAAGAAAATCTTGGAAATTATACATTTCCTGAGAAATTAGAACTACTACTTTGAGTAACACTAGGGACTGTATAATTCTAACTCATGGGACAACAAAGTTGGCTGTTTTGTTTATATTTTCCTTTATAAAATTACCTATGACAGGTAGGCATCAGTTGAGACCTACTATATCTGAGAGAACACATCTGATCACAATCCATTTAAACCTCATAATACAGAAGAGCGTCATTAGGAATCCAGTCTTAAGATTCAGAAACAATACTATGCCTATGTACCCATTAATATTGTTTTATGATTAAATGAATATTTAAGCATGTTTACTGTTTTACCTCCTTTGCTGATCAAAACTGAAATTTATGTTACCAGGTGTAACTGCAAACCCAATGTAGAAAAGGACACTTTATTATAGAATTACAGAAATTAATATTTCAAATTTGCATTAAAATTCTTAGAACTATTAGAGACTAATTTAAAAATGCACACTAACCGTTTCCACCCTGTATCGTGAATTCCAGTAATAAAACATCTGATACATAAGAA
>JAACJT020000999.1:0-16918 GCA_009936485.2 Gymnarchus niloticus | reverse complement strand
ACACACACACACACACACACACACACACACACACACACACACACACACACACACACACACACACACACACGCGCGCGACACTCACTGTGTCCGTCAGAGGAAGCGTGTCGATGCGTTTGGTTAGGTTCTGCAGCTGTGTGTAGTACCAGGCTTTCTCCTTGTCTTCGTTCTCCAGCTCCGCGATCAGCAAAGCCCTACCAGAAAGAGGACCACCTTAAGGAGGAATCACTGATTCAGCTCCTCACATTATGGACAGTCTATACGTACTTCTGCTGGTTGTGGTAAAGTCTGTGAGCTGTGGAATATATCAGAATAAAAAAACCCTGACAGTCTTAAAAAAAAAAAAAAAAAAAAAAAACAGTTCAAGGATTTTCACACAATCAGTCTGAATTGATGTCATTTGATGCTTGAGCAGGAGAAAGGTTCATGTTATCAACTACTAAAATTAATCTCTACATAAAGTTCTAGAATGCACCGCTGCCATCATAGCAGACAGGATGCAGGGGGCAGTACTGCCTTACCTCTCCTTCTCCAGTTCTGGCAGGTAGCCGCCATTTCCACTATCCCCTCTAGTAGGTGCTCTCCTGGGCGTGGAGCCCACAGTCACTGGGCTGCTCTCCCCAGAGCCTTCGCGGCTTCCATAGGACCGCAGCGATGCCCTGGACCGCAGCTTCACACCATCCAGGTTCATTTCTAAGGGGGTGGTGGGAGGGAGGGGAAGAGACATTTCATTGCGAGTACTGGAGATCGGGACCGCATGGGGAGATGGAGGGTGACTGCAGGGAATAGACGGACACGATACACAAAAAAAAAATTTAAAAAAAAAAACAAAAAAAAAAACAGGAAGAGCGGAGGACAGGTCCAAGGACAAGCTTACTGCAGTCAGTCACCACAGGACATTTTCACCTCTTCACGACACTTAAAGCATAATTAAAAGGCAAGACCACAGACGGACCTTGCACAAACTCTCGGTAATATCTGAACAAATCAGAGCTGTAGGGAAACATCACCCTTTGCTTGCCTGGAGCCATAACAACTTCAGAGCCAATAAAATCAGCAAAATCACCTGAGAAACAAAGCTCAGCAAGTTCTGCATGTCTCGCTGACCCCGGAAATGGCCGCATACCTTTGAGTTTCTCCAGCAGGTCAGCCTGTCCAGGTGAACCCAGGGCCTCCTCCTCGATGCTGCCACGAAGTTGCTTCAACACTTCCTTTAGAAGATAGTGCAGGTGTGTGAGACTGCGGCAAATCTTCATTCACTCATCATGGCAGTCCTGAGGGCCTCGAGCCACGCAAGCCACCATGCAGTTTGGTCAAACTCAACCTCTCCTAACCAAGGCGGGCCTGACAATGAGAACAGAAGGTTCGGTTCGGGCTGGAAAATGGACTCTTCCAGGGACCTGTTTTGGCCAAATAGCCACCTACACACACACACACACTTTCCTTTTTGAGGAATGCATTGCATTTTTAAAAAGCTGCATACTGTGTCTGCCAAGCTTGCAAAAGACTCAGAGCCATAACTGCGAGGAATAGCAAAAATTCAGATCTTCCACAGCGGTTTTTGCTGATACTCAGCCTATTAAACACTGAGATTTATGACTGGATATTGACACGGATGGTGCAAACACGTGTGCAGAGGCAGGGTCTTCAACACTACCCCAAACGATCTGCAGCATCCGCACCTGAAACAAACGTAAGGAACGACCGTACCCTAAATGACCCAGTTGCTGTACTCTAACCCATTTAATCTTTTGATGAACCGCACAACCAACCATGTCACACCGTACCAAACGGAAGCCCCTTTGAGATTGGCTCCATTTCAACACCCTGCCTGCGGAGCTAATTACACACAAAGTACACACTAACTGTGGTTCCTAATTCATTTAAAGATCATGAACCTGCAGAGCACTCTCTTCACACACTGAAAAAAAAAAAAAAGCCCCAGCTGTAAGAGGTAAAGATCCAAACCCTGATCCTGATCAAATAGTGACCAAATCAGACCAGCGGCCAGATTCGGTATCTTAAGAACAGAGGTCGTAACTTAGGGCCATGCAGACTTGTTTTAACTAGCATCACTAATGGACTAATAAATGGATTAATAAAGAGACCATGAGACATCTTCTTTTAAATCCTCTGGTCTGAGAGCGTTAGGCTGCTGACAGCATCCTCATCCTCACATTAAAGAGCTGGCACAGCAGTTACAGAACACTGCTTTAGGCCCTCACGCTCACAGAACACCACAAAGCTTACATAACGGGCTTTTTTTTTTTATTTTAACCGAAGACATCACATGCATTTGTTTGAATCAATACGCTGATACCATGACCTGCTACTTGATCTTTTCCAGTTTGCTGCAGCTTGAGCTCTCACTAAAGATCCTTCTGAAAAGAACTTCAAAGTCTTCTCTCTACCTACCATCCCCTGGTTGGGTTTCAGCTCTGAAGAGTTGCGCCGTGGGTCTCGGACCCCTGCAGATGGTCCACTTTACTCGGACCCCATGGTTCTGGTTTTTCATGAAATCAGCGGAACGGAGCAGTTTTGTTTCAGTTCTCCACCCCTGCCAACCCTGTGTGCCCTGGATTCATCTCAGTCTCCACTACTCTTTCCATGCCTTCTCCCACCTTACTATCGCTGTCATTTTGAATCCCCTCCTGCTGAGAAACAAATGAGCTCCTCCCCAATCTGAAGGTGTCCCAGTTTGAATGTTTTATACATTTTAATAACATTTTTCCAACTCTCACATACCTGTAAAACACATTCACTTTCTTGCATGCTACAAATATTCATGGTTATTTGGCAGACTTTACTCGCCCACTTCAGAAAAAATGCTATAACCCATAAAACATACTAACTTACTAACTTCCAGAGTTAGCATTTCTTTTAAAAGGTGCACTAGTCACTCATGTTAGAGGACGTACAGAAATTCGGACACCCCATCCAGGGTATACCCCAGCCATATGCTGCCTAGGATAGGCCCAAGAGCCACCTGCAACCATGACCAGGATAAGGAACTAGAAGACTGATGTACAGATGTGTTACACCCATTAAAGAAGGTAGAGCTAATTTAACAATAGAAACATGTCAATACACCACAACTAAATTAGTTATTGCAATCAGTGATTGGACAATTAAGGCTTCAAAACCCATAGCAGATGGGGGCATCCTGAATTAGCTATCGCCAGCACTGACTGGTAGTTCAGAATTCTTCCTCCCACCATGGGTTTTGAAGCCTCATTTGTCCAATCACTAATTTTAATCTAACTGGATTCAACACAGTGCCATTATATTACTATCATTATTTATGACACTTTCCCAAAGTCCCACCACTTTGGTATTTAACAGAACAGAACCTGAACTGCATTTCTCCATTGACTCAAACCTCCATGCGCAACAAAAATGTTCCCAGAATTGTGGATTCTCCACGGACTTCAAACCTCGACAAACGAGCCCTGATGTAGTTTAACACGTTGACTCGCATCCTGACAGCAAAGAAAGGACTCCTTGTTCTCATCTCCGGATTCCCGTGTGCCAACAGGATGCCATCTGAGCACCGCGGCTCAGAGCCGTTCCCCAAATTTCATTTTCCAGGCGCTCTGCACCCGGGCAAGGAAGGTGTTCACAAAAGTCCAATAGCCCATGTGGACACATATCACAGGCTCTGCGTTTGACGCCAACACCTCAGGATCCACACAACGATTACCAGACACTGCAAAAATATTATCATCACATCATACCATCCAGCCCTAGTAAGGGCAGGTGTTTACAGACCAATTTTTTTTTATTCAATTAAAATTATTTCAGAGTTAACCCCCATTCTGTACCATTTTGTCATCTTTCTCATTGCCTCAGAATTAGACATGGATTTGGACTTCCATATTATAGACCTGTACTTAACACATTTAATGATTCAAAGAATATCTGCAGCCTTCTCAGGGCACAAAGAGAAGCATTGGTAACCTTCGCCAAGCCTGAAATCTCTTTGCAACTCGATGACCTCAAACGAGAGAGCATCACATCCATATCTGGAACAATCGCCATTGTTACAGCAACTGAGTGGAACGCGAAAACCACAACAACAAAAAAAAAACCATCTAACGGGAAGCAACACAGCACAGGAGGAAACTAACTGTACACATACAGCCTTTTCAGATTAGCGGGGGAAAAGCACTGATCCCCACCCCCCAAAACCAGCAAGTCTGAGCAAACTTACCGTGAGAAAGTGCTATTGATATGCAAGAGAACAGCTTGAGTTAAGACCAGCAATTCAGTCTTTCCACGCCAACCGGCGCCAAGCGCAGTACCTTCAGTGCTAATTCCACTTCTGTGAACCCACTCTGCATGCTAAGCATCTGCGTGCTGGAAGGAAGAGTCTGCCGCGGGTTCCTCCCCAGAGGATGCTCCCCAGCTGACCCTCTGTGCCCCCCCCCCCCCCCCAAGTGCCAAACGGGTGTCTGCAAGTCACGCCTTTCTTAGGATGGCCTCCACACAAAGGTTGCCTTTCATTTGGCTTCCTTATGTCATGGCAAAGATACAAATAATGTTCGTTTCTGCCTTTGCCGGACACACAGAGGTCATTGTCACGAATTACGATGGCTGATATCGAGTTATCGGCTGGAACATGAGAGAGGCATGGCAGAGATCACAGATGAGCTGATTGAATAAAACAAAAACCAGGAAATTAACCTCGGCTGTTGACCTCAGACTCGCACACATGGCCCTGCGGTAACAGTCACAGGGCCTGGACAAGCTCAGCTTAACCACAGGCAAACAAACACCTGTATTTAACCGGATCTGGGACTAAAATAAGCCTTAAAAAGGGTCACCTACCTGCAGCAATACACCTGCTCACATGCCCAGCCTGACAGAAAAGCAGAGATTACACGTCCTCCAGCCTGACTCAGCCACAGTCCAGTCATTCTGGAGCTTCACTCACACAATGGACCAGGTCTGCTACAGAGGAAGAAAAGATCCAGCCGAACCAAGCCTCCCCCTCCCAGACAAGGAAGAGGAGCCGAACCGAACCTTGCGAACGCGAGAGGAGAGGTGATCAATGCTGGATCATCATCATGATCTGGCAAGCAGAGAGCGAAAGCAATAAGCAGGAAAACTTTCGTTCCGCGCTGCAGCAGGAAGGAAGCCGGGAAAACAAGCTCAGGCTGACATCACCTCGACAGGCATCTCACATTAAAGGGGCCATGTGGTCTAAATCCATCGACAGATGCCTTGCAGGTCTTCAAACTATCCATCGGAGCTACATTTGGAAGCTCTTACAGACACATGGGATAACCCCAATTCATCTCATTTGTATGTATGTACATATTTACAAAGATTTAGAAGAGATTAGCAGAGAAGCTGAAAAATAAGTTACCGTTCTCCCACATTACACCTCACAGCATTAAAGAGTCTCCCTCTCTCAGTTCTGCGTGACATCAGTTTTCTCATTTTATTTTGCTTTGAACAGAAAGTGATGTGAGATTCTGGCCAACAGGCTTACCCATCTGTTTAATAAGCAAACAAATTCACAAGCATCCCTTTAAGACAGAGACATTACCTAGAGCTGTTAAGCTTATACTTTACCAAAGAGGCAGCACACCAAAGTGCTACAGAACAGGGACTAGTGAGGACCACCAAACATCAGAGGGTCCAACTGGTACTACAGAGGCTTCAACTGTGGTCCCCCCTTCGAGCTGGAGAACAGGCTTCACAAGCAGCACCACCCACCTTCATATTCAGCGCCTCCGTCTCTAGTTTGGTCAGGTGATTAGAGTTGTCCTCCAGCTCTTGCCGTAAGTTGCAGTTCTCCATCTTCAGTGCTTCCACCTGTCTCAGTAGCTGATCATAAGAAGCAGTGGCCATCTTGGACTACTTCCTGACCTGCTCGGGGATCAGGGCCATAAATCAAGCATCAGCCAAGTTCATTCATTTCATGTACATAAAAATGTTACTTTTATTAAAATGTGCAAGCAGTGGAGTGTTGTGAAGGAGAGAGGACTCAGTTCACACAGCTTGAAAATAAAATGGATCGTGAGCTTGTGCAACCTTAGATTCAAGGTTCATCAATTCCGAAAAAAGCAGAGAAGAGGAAATAAAAAAAAAAAACCAAGATCACCTGACCACAATGAGAACATTTGACTGTAGAAGCCAAGGTTTACCACACATTTGATGAAACACTTTAAGTCTGTCCATTAGGGTTGAAGCACGCATCTCCATGGCATCAACGCACAGCCCTTCTCCGCAGACACATACGCTGCGTTCCTCCAATGCTGTGCATTATTCAGTGATGCCGCACTGAAGCATGCAGCCTAAGAAATGGAGGTCCCCAGTGACCAGAAAGCAGGGCTTCCTGCTTAACTGCTGCAGCATAACAACCTCCACATTCGCAGGTCATTGATGGGTAATTCTTGCGCAAATGCCAATCTCTCGAGGAGAAGTGATAAAAGGTGTCTCTCGAACCTCAGACAGGCTTAACTGGCACAGAACAGCCCCCAATCTCAGCCTTCAGAAGCACACAACTGCCAAAGGGGACTGTGTGCTCAGGGTATACTGTTTGTCATGTCTGTCCTACCCTAAGAGAGGCTCTGCCCAAATCTGATACAGATTCATTCCCAGGACCTCCCAAAACCAGGCAACCTGACTGACCTTCGACAGGACGGTCAAGATGGCACATAATACAAACAGGCATCCCAAACCTCCCAGCTTGGGAGTCGGAAATAGCAAAAGCAAAACATCTGACATCTAGAGAGAATGAGCACTCTCTCTAGACAAGGACAGATCTGACCGTGTATACCAGCCGAACAGTAAACACTGGCATCCCGAGGGCAAGAAGCTGATGGCGTCAGTGGAGTGGAGGAGAGAACAAATGCTGAGCCAACAGCTGTCACAGCAGATTACAGTAATTTCACCAAGTGACACATTTCAAGAGCAAACCACTAGAAAGAGTGTTGACTTAATAATGCCCCCTCACTGCATCCGCAGCAGGAATATAACCAAAGGAACACCATCGCTCCAGCAACACACCAGGTCATTCAGACAGAAGCGGAACGGATGGACGGAGAACCGAACCAAACCCGACGGAATGCCGAGTGCATAAAGGCGAGCGTGCTGCAAAATGTCTACAGTGCACGCGATTAAGAAATACCACCTCAGAGGGCAGTACACGGCTTTAATAGTGCAAACACGACATGCAATATACACGTCTGGCAAGTAGAGCAAATTTAATTGTGAGCACAGTAAGCAGTTTGACGACATGAAGTAATTAACATCAAGTCCTCTGACAAATGATCTCACGTAGATTTAAGCAAAAAAAAAATAATTAATTAAAAGAATAGGGGGCTTACTTTCAAAACAGGCTCTCAGTTCCTAGGTAATCGATTCCATTTCACAGATTTAAGTGCCCCCCCCCCCCCCCCCCCATTAACAGCACCCATTTTGTCAAGGCAACACAGAGCTTCCCGACCGGACATCTGCAGCCGTCAGTGTGGAGGACAGGCAGGGTCCATCCCGTCCCGTGAGGATGCCCAACTGACTGCCGTCCACCTGCGACTCCGCAAGTCACCCAGCATCCAGCCGAGAACAAAAGCCCCTACCTCGGGGAGAAGGAGGCGCCGACGCAGCCCGGCAGACCTCGCACGAGACCGCGCCACCTCGCATCGCACCGGCTTTGTTAGGAGCCGCAGGGGACCCCCCGTCACACTGGTGGGGGGATGTCATCCTGCCCCACAGGGCTCTCCCCGGCTAATGCTCCTCCACAGCATAATGTCCCCCTCTTCCCCTCCTGAGCCTTGGCTCAAACAACACATCCTCTCCACACCCTGCCTTCACCCGCTTTCCACCCCCACCCCCGAAACAAAAGGCAGCTGTGCCTTTCATACAGCTCCGCCATTACTGACGGACAGCCTGACCATTGTAGATGAAAAAGAAGGAGCCATTTTGGTGGTCTCTAAAGAAGGAGAACGTACCCCATTTCGATGCCTGCCTCCATTCTACCTCCCTCTCACTGTGTCAGTGCTCCAGCCCAGCACACCCAGCCATCCCAGTCACATGGGCTGGCTGCCCACCAATCAGGTGGCTGGGCAACAGTACCGCACCGCTCAGTGGCCAATGAGAGCTAGCCTGCTTCCAGCAGCACACACAGCTGCTTCATCCCAGTGTCAGTGCAGCCCCCGCACTCAGGTCACACCAGCTGTCACAGAGGTTCAGTAAGAGGCCCACGCCCCTGACCCTGTCAATAAAGCCCCATCCCCCGAGATCATCATTTCATCCACAGAAGGATAGCAAGGCGGGACAGGAACAGACACAGAAAGCCTGCTGCATCCGCTCTCACACCTTATCCTTTTAAAAGTCTGGTCACGTTGTGTCTTTCACACTTTCCGGATCCTTCCTATAAAAGCCAAGCCTCTAGGGGCACTTTGACTGATTCGGGAGCCCTTGCCTTAAAAGCGGTCAGCATGCAAAGACGCGATGATTCTGCCGGACCTGAAGAGAGCTCCAGATTAAAGTCCACCTCTAAAGTCCTTTATGGCTGTAGCGGAACAGGCATCAGGCTAAGCAGAGATTTACCAAGACTGCTTCAGTTTTGAGGGGGGGGGTGTTGAAGACAGCACCCCACAGGTGAGCTACAGACACACAAGGGCCGACCTGCAACTCAAAACACTGCAAGTCTGTGACGTGACCCAAGCCCACGCCATGTCAGCTGTTCTCACAAAGAGCAACGTCAAGAGTCACGGTTGCGAAGATGTAGCGGCGCGACCAGCCCTGGGTGTTCCGTGCTTTTCTTGATATCTTCACATTGCAGGTGGGCCACCCACAGCCAGACATTGACCCATATCGTCCCTACATGTAAGGACGTGCCCTCATGCTCATTTTCTGTACATGTGGACAGACGGAGACACCACTGCAGCATCCGAGCAGAAAGTCAGGGAGAACAAGCATATACATCTTGCTAAACTAAATCCTGGCAGAGAGTAGGCCAGCTAGATGTGCTTAGATTATCATAAGCAGAACACTCTATACTCAGAAAGTACTGCCTTCCAAAACACAACAAACTTTTAAATCATTTTAAAGAACTGAGCACCAGTTAAAATGCTACATATAACCAGCAGCACAAAGACAGCAATGAATATAGGGCATGTCTGACTACCACAGCCATGAAAAAAACTAACCACACAAAAGGCAGGCTATAAGATCAAAATCTAAATGGCTTCTTGCATTCAGTACTATAAATAATAACCCGCATTCTGTTTTTCCCCACAAGCTTGCACACATTTTAAAATATTTATGGTGGAAACAATGCTGAACCAAATTTTCATTCTATACTGCCCACACCTACAGAAAACATTTCCCCATTTTGTGTTAGACAAAACAAAACAGCACAAGGGCTGACTGGTCTCCGGCCAACTACAGCCTGAACAAAGGTGGGATCCGCCAAAGCATCCATTCATGGTGGAATAAAGCAAAGTCAGACATCCTGTCAGCATCCACTTCGCTATCCTTCCCAGCACTGTGGGAAACAGCACTGGGCGTGACCAACAGCCAGGAAGACTGTCTCAGATTACAGAGTCACAAAAACCCCGTCAGTCTGCATTCACACCTCTATTCTAAGCTACCTTTTAATCAAGGCATTCCCGGTCACACCACTTTGAATTAGGCCAGTATATAAGTACTGAAGTTACTGTTCACAAAATAGAATCAAAATTAATCTGAATACAGAATGTGAAAACAGCAGATGGTGTGAAAATAAATACATTAAGAACTACCTTAAACACAGGGGTAACAGTTTCCCAAACATAAGCTACAGGAACAACACAAACAACCTTGACACACACACACAGACCCTTAATCTTCCTTGGCCCCAGCAAACAGATGCTTCGTCATACCATTTCCAACACTGATACCTGCCTGAGCAGCACAGCCAAACAAGCAAACAGACAGCTTCTAAAGATAAGTTGCCGTGGTGATACGAGATGCTCAGGTGATAGCTGTCAACCCCAGGAACCCTATCAATCCACCCAAGCATCCTGCTTTTGACAGGTGATGTTGTTTAGTCACTGTAGGCTCAAGGCTCCCTGTAGTCATGTCCAGTAAAAATTAATTTCAATTTTTTTTTTTTAAAAGAAGTTAAATGGTGGCAAAATCAATACAGCAAATATCACCCAGTGAATTAGTGTTGGGAAGCTCTGTTTGTGTCAGATTTCTATCCATCCGCATGCTTTTCTGTCACACAAGAAGACCTTTAATCATACGATTAAAATCTCGAAAAATTATTACAACGAAAGCATAACTACCTCTAAGAGTATAAATCAACATTAATGGAAACTGTATTTCTGAACCCATTGTGTTAAAACTGCTACCAAAGGATATTTAAGACGACTAACCCTCTTGAGGTGATCTCGTTGCCAGAATCACTTAGTCTCATCCTCACTGCTTTCATTCTTTGTCTGTCTTCTCCAGGAGAAAGCTTCTAGATTACTAGTTTGGTTTAATTTACTTTGGTGGAGTTTAGCTATTCTATCAACAAAGTTACAGTCCACCGAAAATGATGATACTTTATTAAAACTACTGGAATAATGAAAGTTACTCGATGCTATAAACAATAACCAGACTGTAATCTAACCAGTTAACTAGCATTTAAGGCAGAAAGATAACTATCATACAATAACCAGAAGACCTAAATCGGGCAGCCAGCTGGTAAGCTCAGAAGTATATTAGGTGGGCGGGTGGGTTAGCCAGAGAGCCTCTGCCATATTTTAAGGAACGACATCCCCGCAAAGTCCATTTCCTCACCTGCCTAAACGTCAGTATTTCGGCCACCAGCTGAACTCGGGATACTGTTCAGGCCGCGCTATTCCACAATCCATGTCACGGTCTTTCTTCCGAGATGGTCCCCCTGTTGATGGGCTACTCTTCAGTGCGACGCCATGTTGTACGGAAGCCTGTTGGGATCTGCGCATGCGCGTTAAATCGCCACACGGGGGCAGCCGAGGGTTCTTTCGACAGTTCTGGATAAGTGAAGGATGGATGGATGGATGGATGGATGGATGGATGGAAACATTCATTTAAAATGAATGAATTGTATATCTTATACATAAAATACGTGGCAGAAGAGACAGTCAAAGGGCACCAGAAATAATTCAACGTATTTCACAAGCTGTTATTTATCCACCTATAGTATTCAGAATGAATATCAGAATAAACTTTATTCACCAAGTACATCACCGCATGCGCATACTTACAGAACAGGAAAATGTGGAGGAAAAATCCACTATGAGCTTGTGAAAACTACACCGACTGATCTGAGCAATAACACCAGAGCTTTGATTAAAGCAGTTGCCAAGTGGAGAGGACCCACCAGAAACAGAATTTGCATCAGTCGTAAAACAGGCTTTAAGTCCTAAAATGAATACAGCCACAAAAGCTGCTTTAGGTTACAAGTGATTTTATTATTGCGTAGTCCTACTTCCCATGGTAATCTCGGTAGCTACAGCAATTTACACTTGTTCTGATTTATTTTTAGTGCTTTTATGTCAAGCACATATAGGTACCGTAAGAGCACTGTAATACGTTGTACAATAACAATAACAAAACTGATACAAAGCATAACACATAATGGACACCTTTGATCAAACGGTGCGACAATGACTAACCAACTTAACTGTAAGGTAACTATTACTGAAATTTACTTAGAAGTGAACCCGTTGGTTTTTCCTTTAATGTAGAACCACAATTGTCATTATAACTTTATGGGGTGGAATCTCCAACTTCCAGATTATTGTGTATAATTTCTTTAGAAAGTCCCATATTTTATCAATTTGTCTTTGATTTTTAGATATTAAGTTAAATATCTTAAATTAGATATTATTCTAGTTATTGCTAAATATGCTGTAATGAGCGCTGTAATGACCCGAGTGAACTGTAAATCGGCATTCCAATCTGGGATTCTACTCTGAAAGACTTGCAGCAGCTCAGGGACGCCACAATACGCAATTTCAAGTGTTTGAAAAATTGAATGCTTAACGAAGAATGAGATTCTGCGAATGAATTAGAGTTTTGCACTCTCTTGAAATTCGCAACCGGACGTCATTTGGGCTTTTATTTTGATAACACGACTCCAAGTAGCCAGCGGAAACAGATGGTTGTGGATCACGTGACAGCTTCCGCTTAGAAAAGCGTCAACGGCTACGCGGACTGGAGGCATGGTTGTGTTTAGCTAGTTACGTGTTAGTGCTAATATCCAGCTTAACATAATACATTATTGATATTAAGTTTCCATAACGACTGGGGTTCCCTTTATTTTTCAAAATAATGGCATATTTAAGTAAAAACCCAGCCGACAAAGAAAGGTACGTGACACAATTTCACTACTTTCTTAGGGTCATATTTTATCTTGTGATAAAATGAAATGCTCAGCATTAAGGATGGTGCTGTTGTAGTTTCTACTCCGTCTGCTGCGCCTGTTTTATATCTCTGGAACCTCTACTTTCCATCTTGGACCAAACCTTTATCTCACCACCTTTTGTATGACGCGTGGTTTCTGTGCGGAGCGCTGGCGGATAGTGATGACGTCACAATGGCTGATGCTTTTCTTTACCACCACACGCACGCTAAAGCTGTACTTTGAAAAAAAGTTGTTCTTTAATAATATTATTCTTAACGGGACGTTTTGCACAGGCATTCAGAAATGCAGGTTGACCGAGGTGCTGATGGTGGTGTGTGGCTGCTCTCGATTCTGTCGCACTTCTGATGACGCGGCGAGTCGTGTTTGCTGGTCTGTCGGTTGATGCAGTGGTAAATCAGCCTAGTTATAAAACGAATTCATGCCTAACACATGCAGTGAAAATGAATCAGCTCGGGACTGTTGTGAATCTCTTGATAAATCGACAGAGCGGCGTGCGATTGTAGCTGTCGATTCGAAATAATCTCATTGTCTTGTAATATTTAGGATTGATGCTCATTTCTGGCAGTGTCTTCACTTGTTTTTGCAGTTGCTGTGTGAGATAAATTGTGCATGAAAGTTTCCCCCCGTGTTTAAGAACATTCAGTCCCCTGTGCTAATAGTACTTCACGTAAAGGTTTCCAATGCCACTTATGTGAATCAACATTAGTATGTAAACAAGTGGTAAATTGCTTTCTCACACGTGAACAGTGAAGTAAACTGTAGAACTTTGTGAATAGCTGCAGTTTTCTTCCCTAACTTTCCCATTGACTGATACCATGTTTTTTTTTAATCCTTTCCCAAAACACTTGGTATGTGCTGTTGTCCCTGCATATTGTTGCAGTGTACTGTTTTTTTTTTTTGTTGGTTTTAGATGCCGCCAATGACATGTATGCCTGATATGTATTAATTTGTGTACTCTTTCAGGTTTATATGCATATATCCTGCATATATAAACAGTAAGAAAACGATAGCTGAGGGACGCAGGATACCAGCTGAAAAGGTGAGTGTGTGTTATGCCCTGATTCAAGTGCAGACATTAAAATGTAATTTTTGCTGGGAAAATGCATGACTTGGCTCAGTCTGCTGGCCTTGAAGGGAAGCACAGCCACTCAGTGATGGTCTGGCTTCTTCTTCATGGTGTCTCCTGCCCTGTGTTATCTGCATTAGGCCAAAGGTTCACTGTAGCACTTTACTAGTTAAGTGATAATGGAAGCTGAACAGACGGTGACCTTGACACTGATGCATTTATTAAAACACGAATGTGCCAGCTGTGACTGTGTGCCATATTCAGATAATGTGATGTAATATGCCTGACTGTTAAGGGGTTTGCCATGAGGCTTAAGGTTGTTGTGTGGTTTTTTCTTTTTTAAAAAGAACTTCCCTGTAACCTGCTGCCTTTTGTTTTCCAGGCAGTGGAGAATCCCTCGTGTAGCGAAATCCGCGATGTTTTGACAGCAGCTGGAATGACTGTTTCTGTTGAGGTTTGTTCTGGAGTTTGACTTTCTGCTGCTTGGTTTCCTGATGTGGGTTTTAAAGAGGGAGGGGGGATTAAACTCTCATCTCTGGTGCTCTGTACAGAATAAGATGTACCCTCGAGAATGGAACAGGGATGTCCAGTTCAGGGGGCGAGTGCGAGTCCAGATCAAGAAGGATGATGGAAGCCTCCTTAATGAGAAATTTGCTTCCCGTGAGTCTTTTCCTGCATTAAGAACTACAAATGTATCAAAATAAAGGTCACTGACATTGTACTACTCAGTGCCCATTGATGTATGGCAAAGTTAATTTACTCATGATACGTTTATGTTGCATTTTATTTAGTTGGTGCTTTTGTTAATTTTATGTAGCTAAACGTCATTCAGCTTTAAACAGCTGGTCAGTTTATTGGGGAAATTCTTTAATCCAGCACTCAAGGATACTGCTCCTCTTCCAGCCCATGTTCAACCAATTCCCCCCACAGATTCTGAGTTCTCCTCAAATAAGGCAGATATTTTGAAATGTCATCAGTTACCTGCGATGCTCCGTCTGTTATGTAATGCAGGGAAAGATGTCATGTTTTATGTGGCTGAGATGATCCCCAAGCTGAAGACGCGGACGCAGAAAAGCGGCGCCGGAGATCAGAACACACAGCAAGGAGAGGGAGGCAAGAAGGGCAAGAAGAAAAAGAAATAGCTCTGTTGCCCCTTTCCGTGTGCGAATGGTTATGGTTTGGTCCCGTTGTGATCCCAGATGGAAAACAGTTTATGCATTTTTGCTGCAGTGGGTCCAGAGTTGGGCGTATTCAAAATCATGAGGTGTTACAGCCTTTACACCCCCTCCGAACAGTCTAAATGAGTGAGATGTCAAAAAATGCACCTGTGTGGGTGACAGATGTTGTAATCTCTGTGACCTTGTTTTTTTTATGTTCTTTATCTTGATTTCACCATGAGGAAGGTTCTCTGTTGACAAACGTTTTGAAATGGTGTGTAATGACAATAAAGACAAAGCTGCCTTCAGTGGTTTACGTGCTCCTAATATGTTCTGTGTTTGCCATTATATGACATTTATGGTTCTAAGGGTTATTAATCTTAAGGGATTTTCAACCCGAATCTTTCCTAGTTTTAGCATCTTTAGCAGACACACTCAACCAGATTATCATACTCTGCATTTTGATTTTGTAATTGTCTAGAGGAAGTTTTTTTTTTTTTTTGTCCACCTTACTTCATCATGCGTTTTGTGCTTATTCCCATTTGTTTGTGCCTCTGAAAATGAACGAACAAATGGTAATAATCCTACAAGGTGGTGTGATCGATCTTTCTCTGAGTAGTAATGGGACAGATTGGAGGTGTATTTGTGTCATCGTGCTGTGTGATAATTGAAACGAACAGCTTATTAATACAGACATACAGATCGGGAGAAATAATCCAGTTTCGCCCGTTAACGTAACGGATTAAGGAGTACAGCATATCTCACACAAGTGCTCATTTCACTTGAGTAAAAGGGCTTGTTCTCAAAACATCCTCGCTCTGTGGCAAGATGGGGTTTAACCTAGGAGATGCTCTGCCTAGTTTACTGTACAAATCGTTCAGAAACTGGTAAATAATTATTTAAAAGCCCAATTAAGCAAGATTGTTATGCTATCATAATCATGATACCCATGTATCTCTTAACTGAAACTGGAAATATGCTAATGCCACTATAGAGCAAAATCTAATTTCACCATCGTGTAACATTCAAAAGAATAATGGGCGTGCCGGTGTAAAGCTGACTTGAAGTTGCATCTTCGATATGTTAGATATTCGTGATCATGACAATCCAATATCATTTTAACTCTATCACTTTATTATAAACCCTTGTGTAATATGTGTAATACAGTGGGAATGATTTTGCATTAATGTACTGAATACAAATATAATTTTTAAAGTGTTTAAAGTTCAATAGTATTTTGCACCATATTTCTTTCGTTTCGGTCTGAAAGTTATTTGCTAGCGAAAATTAACTGATGGCCAATGGTGAGGAAGAATCACATACCCAAGTGTTCCAACTGAAATTTTTGAAATAAATGCATGATGACCAGTGTAGGGTAGATTTGCAACTCTTTTGATTCTGTTGATTTTATTATGCAGCACTTGTTAACAAGTGTTGTTGACACTTGTTTGTCTTTTAAATGTGCCATATAAATAAAGGTGACTTGACTTGTCTTGACTTTTGCTGTTTCTGTTCACTGCTCTAGATGTGTAAAACACAGCTAGGGATGGAAGATGGCAGGCTGTCAATGCAGTTGGTTACTCTCCCCTACAGAGCTCTGCTCTGCTGATCCGCACACCCAGTAGTGTGTTAACACTTCTTTCCAGCAAGTAGCTGTATATATCTTGAAATAACATTCAAACAGCAGGTGGTGAGCCGGTAAAGTAGGGGACGTGTAGTCAGGCCTTAAAGGGGAGCTGAAGCAGTGAGTAAGAACCTTGATCAGGCTTCTGTATCTCAATGCATGAGTGAATGGAGCGTAAAGTAAGAATCTGCTGTACTGTAGTCATTCTGAATGAGGACTTGCCTGTTCATTAGTGATGGAACAAATGAGGCTTCAAAACCCATGATGGGTGGGAGTATCCTGAACAAACCAATCAATGCTGGAGCTAATTGTGGCTTCCAATCTCGTGGTGGGTGTGAGTATCCTGAACTACCAATCATTGCTGGCTATTTCAATCAGGATATTCCCACCCATCATGGGATTTAAAGCTGCATTTGTATCATTACTACTGTTCATCTGTTGACCCCTTACAGTGCATCAGCCACCTGTCTACTGAGTCTCAGTTCATTGATGCAGATGGAAAATGTACCCCAAGCAGATGAAAGCTGGACAGATGCCAGCATCAATGCCTCTTTTGAGAATCATGCTTTGTGATATCATAACAGCATCCATAATTTAAACATCAGAATCAGAATATGTTTATTGTCATTGTAACGGGTACAACGAAATTAAGTGCAGTCCCTGTGTCAGAGAGATTT
>JAACJT020000998.1:0-10115 GCA_009936485.2 Gymnarchus niloticus | reverse complement strand
GTGCCCCATACCTGAGAGTCATGCAAGGTTTGACCAACGTCAGGAACAACTGCTGAGAACATTATGTTCAATACCCTCTGAGTTAGCAATGCACTATAAAAAGCTTCAGGCTACACTAAGACTTGGACAGATGGGTTCTATAGATAGAATGGTTCCTTTTCCTGTTAGACTTCTGCTTTTTGAAACACAGACTGAAGTTTCAACAGGCAAAGACGCACTAGCAAGTGGCGATGAACTCTGCATACCACCTCCTGATGCTGCTTACGCAAAAGGAGTCATTCGGGAAAACAGCCCCCATTTGCATGACAAAGCAAAGCACTGAATCAGGGACCCAGCAGACAGGGGACAAAAAAAGATCGAGAGAAAGTGTCAGGCAGTGGCCAGTCTTTGCTGTGCAGGGATAGATAGTGGCTCCTGTGGAGTGGTGGGATGTAGCGGGTGAAGAGGGGAACTTGGGCTGTGTGGGGGACTCCGGGGTCTGGACCTCATACCACCATCGCTTGAGATCCCGCAGTAGACCTCCATCTAAGACTTTCTTTTGCATGGGATTAAAGAGTGAGTGGTCCATTCTGTTCTTTTGAGATGAAGAGCAACTGATCCAATGTTTCTGTACAACCAAGCAATGACTATTCTGTCTTTGGTAGGTTTGAGTAGTTAGTTGTTCAGTTAACACCACTGGGTTGAAGAGACTGATCTGTCTTGTTACCGTAGGATTGAACAGAAACAGTTCCACGTTTTCTATGAACGCAGGGTTCCTTTCTTGTCATACAACTGCACAGTAATTATTTTGCTTTACTTTGGTGGGATTCCCTCACTGCTGTGGATTGGAGAGTGATTGTTCAGAGTGACATTCTCTCTGTGGGGTCCAGTGAGTCTCAACGAAGGACTTTGCCTTGCTTTTCGTGGGTCAAGAAAGAGGGACCTAAATATCATCGATCATCAGCTGGTTACTGCAGTAAACTACGTAATGGTGTTCAGGTGGCGTAATTATGCATAATTGCTTTTTAATCACTTTGCGTTGGAGAGAAATTACAGAGAGGCCCTGTTATAATAAGTGTAATAAATATTTGAACTGTTGGTTGCTTGAAAGCATAGTATTTCAGCATGAATAAGTCTGTTCCAGAAAGACGTTTTTGACATTTTTCCAATTCTGTCCTCAGTAATGATAGATTTTAACATGTTTATGGAGACGAACAGAGGACGTGTCAGGAACTGGCCAGACGTCAACATAATGGGACTCATTTTGGTGTATATCTTGCTGGTAATGTATACCTTGTCCAATTACCCTGCTGTGCTTCTGTCATCCCAAAGTACCTACCCAGTGGTGTTTTTAACCGTTTTTTTTTGGGAGTGATTCTATTAGTGATATGAAAATGTTTTACAACGGAGCTTCAGTAAGTTGACAGAGGTCTCTAAACTCGTTCGGCTGATTCACCTAAAACCGTGGCAACTTTGTCTTTCCTAAGCCCAATGATAACCCTAGTGCCGTTTCTGCTGAGCTGTGACATGAAGAACATCTTGGTTGGTCAGTTTTCGCTGTTCTGTCCTACAGATTTCGGGACGATGCGAGTTCACACAGTCCTGGGCAGACATAGCGAGGCAGGACTCTGGCGGTGAGTTGAGGAACCAAAACCTTCATGCACCTCCTTTGACCCCCAAAGAACCATAACTGTGGTCAAGGATCCCCATCAAGAGGAATATAAGCACAAAATAATAGCCATTTCACAATTCACACTTTGTGCTTAACATTGTTACAATGTTTTTTTGTGTAATATATTTAAAATTGCACATTTATTGAATTACTCCAGGTGTGTTACAACTACTCTGTTGACTAGAAGCATGAAACATGTGGCATCCATTCCCTTAATCATCCGCTGTATTTGTGGAGCATATAAACCCATAACATCTCTTAGTGAGATGAATGACCAAATGAGCTTGCTTATCTAGGATTGTCCTCATCAGACAGGATTACTAATAACTTGTAAAGATCCAGAACCGTTGACTTGAATGAAGAGCCCCTGCTTTCTTCTCATTTAGAAGTCAGCCCAAGGGAGCCCTATCTTCTCCATCACCACTCAGAGATGGTGTTCAGACTCTATAATATCTCCCTGGACTTCCGGCATGCCAAGCACTTCTGTTCGGTGCAGTTTGGTTCACTGCCCACCGAAGGGCGCCACGCCATCATGGACGGCACCCTGCAGCTGCTGAGAGCGGCTGGGCTGAGGATGCCAGTATGGATCGAAAACCCCAGCATGACCTCCACGGATATGTCTGTACCCTCGGAGCAGTGTGAGTATGCTGGGTTTGTTGGTGCTGGTTGTTCTTGACCAGCACAGATTTGTGAATATCTGTGGTGATGTTTCCGTCTTTAAACATTATTGTCATAGTTAGTCTCAGTGGTTATGGTACTGAAATCAGGGTGAGCTTATTTACAGCGTCAGGTCACTGTGAGATTAGCTTCAGCGTTTATCGTTTATCCGAGGCTCACTCGAAAATGCTGATTTCCGTGATTCTGCATCTTTAGTCAACCCCAAGGTGTGTAGTTACATCACACATCTGACCGTTCTCGATATGGGAAGCAGTGTGAGGGTGTGTCCAGCATCACGTGTTTGAACGTCTGTTTTCACCTCCCACAGACATGACGGTAGCGGCCCTGAATTTTCCTTTGGAGTCCCAGCAGGGCCACGCCCGCCTGAAGACCCGCTTCCCAGCCTTGGGGATGGTGAGCGTTTGCATGAGAGTACAGTGGGACAGGCGGCAGACGACCGTAGCCACAGTGTTCTCCTATGCGGCTCCGGAGTTTACCAATGAGCTCCTGCTACGTGGCCAGCTGGATGGCAGCGGTCGGGTTCTCCTGGCCCTCATCGTCCAAGGGAAGCATGGACGTTTTTGGGCCTCCTTTGCCAACGACGGCGCCTGGCACCACGTGTGTGTCACTTGGCGCAGGGTCGACGGCCTGTGGGTTGTACACATTGACGGCAAGCAGGGCGATGCGTATGCGGGAGGGAAGGCATCGCGCAACCTCCATGGCGGCGGTATCTTTGTGATCGGCCAGGATCAGGACTCGTTCGGCGGGAACTTCAGCGAGCCCTTTGTAGGGAACGTGACGGGGCTCAGTGCGTGGGACGTAGTCCTGGAAGAGCAGCAGGTTCTGGCTCTAAAGGCCTGCAAGCTGCTGGACTATCGGCCACTCTTCGCTTGGAACATCGACAATGTGACGCTCCACCCGGACGTCAAGCAAGTCGTGGCCAGCCTGAGGTGCCCAGGTACGTGCATGTGTGTGTGTTTGTGGGAGAACAATACAGAAAGGTTTAGCTGAGCGAGTATCCTTACTGGATTAAAAAAAACTTAAAAAATAGTTGAGGCAACAGTGCTTCAGGTCCAAGATGTCTTCTCCAAACTTGAATCTGTTTTTTACGTTTGATGGATCATGTGCTACATTATAATTCGGAGGTCCCCAAAAATATAGCGACATGTCATGTGTGAATGGGTGTTTGAAACTGTATGCTCGTGAAAGGGATTGCATGGGTTCTGAAATCTTTGAAGGGGCAGATTTTGACAGAATAATGACTGAGCTGAAAAGAGACAGCCATGTAGTTCCTCTGCCCTGTTCTACCAGTCTCTTTGCCAGTCTCTGTCTCCATTACTGCCTGAGGAAGGACATGCTGGCTGCTTTCGGCAAACCCTAAGCGCTCAGCTCTGTCTTAGCTGGTGGGCGAGGGGCAGAGGGGTTCTGCCATTTTATTCTCTTTTCAGGAAAAACAAGTTCTGCTCCAAATAAGCAGGAATTGAAGATGGATGGATGAACAGAACATACCTGTCATTCAACAATACTCCCAGACTCAGCAGTTGGGAGGAAGGTGCGGTGTTTGAATTGGTTGTGCGTACCTTCCCGTTAAAGCTCTTTCAGTTTATCAGGCATATCTGTTAAGGTCCTTTGAGTGCCGCTGTAAGGAGTTGAGTGGTGAAGCAGGCCCCCTGGTGGTGGGGGAGGGGGTGCAATTTCCCAGGCTCGGAAAGTCAGTCCCAGGTGGGTTCTGTGGGTGTGTTTATGAACTGACATAAAAACAGAAGCAGCCCATATGTGCGGTTTACAGCATCAGAACACAGAACAAAGCTTATGGTTTGTATTTGGACCGATGTGAGTGGTTAAGAACGGAGAACTTAAAACTAGACTGGTCAACATATATATGTATAGAGATATTTCTCTATTAGCAAATTGACTTAACTCCGTAGTCTATTACCAGAGATGACTAGTTAGAATATATATCAGCTATCCATTCATCTTTCAGCTGCTTGTCCTGGTCAGGATTGTGGGACCATCTGGAGTCAATGGCAGGAAGGATAGCGTGCATCGTGTTTATTTCAAAAAGGTTATTTAAGCAGTGCTATAGTTTGCTTTGGTACCACACAATTTGTAGACTTTAAGCTGTCTTTTCTGTTTCCATTGTGTTAAGTTTATTCTTCCTTTTCCAAAAAGAGAAGTCGGGGCTGGCCAGTTCTCAGGGAATTGACTTGTTTTGTTCTGCAGGGTCCACTCAGGGCAATCCCCACAGCCCTCATTCCTTGGGTTTCTGCTCCAGAATAATTAGGGACTGAGTCAGGAGTGAACTGTTGCCATTGTTGTCTTTCGGGTCATCTGGCAGATAAGTCATTCCGGTTGACCTCACCGGGGGGGATGGGATTAACCTCAGACTGCACTGGTTTGGTGGCAGAAGGCGTTTTGTTGGGGTGGTGGTGGTGGGGGAGGGGGTTGTAGCTTACCAGTCAGCCTGGTTATTGGTCTGGACGGTCCGACAAAGGGCTGTGAGGAGGACCAGAACCAGATTCACGCTGTGAGGGTGGGGGGCATCCAGAGCTGAGGGGGTTCTGCACATATGAGTGGTCTGTCTGGGTGTTTCAGCTGACAAGACATTTCTTGGAGAAAGAGAGTGAGAGAGAAACAGCGGGAGAGGGACAGTGAGAGAGGGAGATAGAGAGAGAGAGAGAGAGAGAGATGGCAGCAGATGAAGGGGATTTCTCAAGCGCTGCTCTGGTTCCAGTACAGTGCTCGTTAGCCTTGATGTTAATTGCACAATTACGCGGGCGCTGACAGGGCTGTGATGAAGCAGGCCCTGCCGTCTTCTGCGTTCAAAGGAGGCTCTAGAACGTCTCCTTGTCAAAACAAGCAACGGCCTCCCAAGAGCTTCAGATCATGCTAATTGGATAAAAGGGAAAAGTTTCAGCAGGTTCGTATCTGACCACGGGCATTTTTAATTATGTGTTCAACACGCTCGTTCAAATGGAGAGGGTTCATGAATGTGGCTGGCAGGTACGATACTCCAATTCTCCATCCCCCTCACCACAAGAGGCATTTCCAAGACGTCCCGACAAATCGGCGACATGCTCGCCGATGGCAGGCACTTAAAGGGGTCTAGCCAGCCTCTCACTGTTTTCCTTATATGTAAAATGACGGTCAATGGTGCGTGTCCATTGCCACGTGACACACGTTTACTGTCAGGTTGTCCAGCTTTGGGGAGCGTACGTCTAAAAGGTCATGACCCTGGTTGTTATGGCGATGCAGTGCGGTGGTACAGTTACGCCTGACTGGCAGGAAGTACTCTGTTAAACCTCAAGTCCTCTCAAACTGCCAAGCCTATCTTTTCTTTAAGAGCGTTTTCAACAGCTAACACGACTCTAGACACCGACAGCTGAGTCAGTAAAAGCTTGTGCGCACCATAGATGACAACCGTTAAAAATGACACTTAGTGGCCAGTGAATTAGATACACCTGCCTGATGACCCAAAAAGGTTGATCATGCAAAACAGTTAAAGGAGTGAATGCAACTGCATACATGCAGCATGCAGACAGGGTCAGGAATTCCCTTTACTGTTCGATGAAGCATTATAAAGTTCAAGACAGGTGACCTAAATGAATCTAAATATGGTTATGGTCTTTGGAACCAGCTCTGGTGGTTCCGGCATCTCAGAAAGAGTCACCCTCCTGGGATTTTACACACTTCGGCGTCTACGCTTCACAGAGAGCCGTGTGATATCCAAAAAAATAATATGCTAGTAAAATTAGCTGAATATCCTAGATCCAGGTATTCTCTAAAGACACCATGCAAATATAGCAGTGTGTGTTTTTTCTGCTGGATTTCTTTTGCCGTTGTTGTCATACATGCATTACCTACTGTTCTGTACGCGAAAATGATTGAACCAGGTATTGAGAAAGAAAGCTAACCTGTTCTTAGAATGGAGACAAATCCTTCCCGGCTTCATTCACCACTACTTTTCCAGTTCTCGTACCACAATAGAGCGTGTTCAGAACTTAAAGCTGAGGAGTCTCAGTGTTTTCCTGACGTTTCTCAAGGCATGATGTGTCACTGATGTAAATTATAGAAAGATCCAAGTGGAGAGCCTGGAATGTCTTTGGCCACCGGCAGCCAACGCTGCCAGTGCTAACCTTAATCGAATTCTCCATAATCCTCCCTGCTAAGGTCATATGAGTACCTGTGGGTTATGCCACTTTCAGCAGGTGCTTGCTTAGTGACTGTCTCCGAGCCCTCGACTAACACACGTCGTCCAGGGGAGTGGAGACATTTGCTGATTCGTGCATGTTTGCCGACCCCTGCAGGACATGGACCTGACCGTACTCCAGTCTGCTGGACCCTGGATGGGTCCTCCCCCACGCAGTCCCCACGTGACACCGGCGTCCCCTGCTGGCAGACACTGCCCTTCATCTGTGTGACTAGCCAAAGTGAGTGTGACCATCCCCCAGACTCCAGCCGCCACCCTTGTCACGCATCTCGTCGCCGTATCTCTGTGTGTCTTGTGGTGCACCAATAAAAACAAAACCCAGCCAGGTACACTTGTACGGAACAGGAGAGGGAGAGCAGAACGAGGACAAGCTAGGCTGGAAGACAGCGACAGGGACGAATTTCATCACTTACGACTGACTTTATGACCTTCATGTGCTCAGCAAAATACTAGATCAGTGGGGAGGGAAATAGAGGGGGGGCAACCTCGGGGTCTGGCTGCATCCTGCGTGCTGATTGGTTTGAATTCTTTTGCAGAGCGACTGGAGAAGATTAAGGAGCTCAGAGAGGCTCGTGGGGGCGTGGCCAGTCCTTTCATGACCCAGCTGATGCAGCTGTCCAATGGAACCCTGGCAGGGGTGGGCTTTTCCATGAATAGTATCATAAATCAATAATGCTGATAACAGCAAGGAGGACAGCAGTGATTTATACTCGTATTTTATTTCACATTAAAAGTCTGCACGTGTCATTTATACTGCCTGTAATGTTGTTTCCCTTCTGCAAAATTATTTTTTTCCAACGGGGATCCCATGTTGGTCACCTTGGAAACAGGCAAGGGAGGGGCTAATCCCTGATGAAGCAGTGGTGCTCAGCTTGGAGCAGGGCTCCAGCCTACTAGACCTGTCCCAGAGAGCGCTGGAGGAGACGCGCGGCGAACTGGACCCATCCGATGTGCTCTCACTGGTCCAGCTGCTAGGCCGTACTGCTGATGTAGCCAGTGGGAGCAGCCAGAGCCAGACGGAGGTCGCCGCCTTCAGTCGCAGTTTCCTGGCCGTGGCCGATAGGATGGTCAGCCAAGAAAACACACCTGGGTGGAAGGCCGTCAAGGAGGTGCTGTCAGGCGTACTCATCCTGGATTCAGCTGTTTATCTGTGTGTATGTTGCAGGATTTCTCCACCAGATGGCAGTAAGAGCCAAGGAACACCAAAGACCTACGATTCAGGAGCAAGTTCATCCTACGAAACAAAACCCAAATTTTTTCAAGGATTAAGCTTCAGGGCAAAATATTAAAAAATGTAAATTAAAATGTACTCCTAACAGTGAGGATGGTTTTCTTTTGTCTAATTTCAATGCAAAAAATAAATGACAACAGGGTAACTTAATAAGATAATAGAGCGAGCTTTACAAGTCACCTTGACATTAACATGGATTTATGCAGTTCCTTTGGCATAAAGAATAACTTGGTTTTCAGTTAATTTACTTTCAGAAGAAGCAGAAGATAGCTAAAGAGTACAAACAAATAAGTCAAAAGGAGGATTCATAAGGTGCCGTTTCTGCCTTGTTTCAAACATTCCTTAAGCGTGTTTTTACCTTGCTTTCTATAGCGAATGTCCCCAACACACAACTAATGCCACGCCGGCCAATCCCACCAAGGCCTCCCTTGTTGTAGCTGGTTGTATCTGAAGAGCTCGCTATGGTTCCCCTTCGTGTCTGCATCCTGTTCATAGGTTGTGAGCGGACCGATGGCGGTGGTCAAAAGCATTGACCAAATGGTGACCAACCTCGAGCACCTGCTGGTGGCTGAGAAAGATGTTCTCCATATAAACGGCGACAACATCAGTGAGTGGCTTTGACTTGCACACCAGAACATGTGTATAGCCATCCGTAAGCCGTGTGAATTTGCCCTGCAGTTGTCACATCACAGGCAGAAAAGAGAGCAAGGCTGGCGTACGCCCTGGATGTAAAGGCCAGTCCGTCGCAGGACACGCTCATGCACGGAATCATGCACTACAGGGAATTTAACACCAGTTAGCTTTATTGCATGCGGAAGGGAAAGAACATGGGGAGAACATAGAAAGAACATGGGGAGAACGTGCAGAGAACATGGAGCGAACAATGAGAGAACATGGGGAGAACATAGAAAGAACATGGGGAAAACATGCAGAGAACATGGGGAGAACATAGAAAGAACATGGGGAAAACATACAGAGAACATGGGGAGAACATGGGGAGAACATGGGGAGAACACGGGGAGAACATGGGGAGAACACGTCAACCCCCAACCATGGATCTGTGAGGCCACTGTGCCACCCAGCAAAGGCTTTTATTGTAAGCAATTAATATTCATAATCTTTTTTGAACCTTTGTATGAAACAGATGTTTTTACAGCATCCCCATATAATGAAGAAAATCCAGCCACAGCAGTTAATTTATCATTGGTCTGAGAAATGTCTTGGCTCACAGTATCTCCCCTTCTTCCCGCACCCACCTCTGCTGCCCCACTGATGTCCTACATGCAGAATCATCCCAGGCTTGATCCATGCAGCAGCCCCCAGACTGAATGACAACCAACCAGTGTCTTTTTACTCCCTCTCCAATAATTCTCTCCGTTTTTTCTCCTCAGAGATGGAGGTCCAGCAGAGGAGCCTAGAAGCAGACTCAAGCAGTCCCGAATTCTGCAGGCCAGCCTCAGAGAACAAGTCTGGCCAGGATTGCATTGAGGTCCCGTCCCAGAATCTGGAGATGCTCCACCACAGTGGTATGGAAACATTAGGAGATCGGCACAACGACTCAGCCATAAAGACACTTTATGGGTTTCATTCATTCCGTGTTTGATGCTGATGTGCAGGTTTCCAGAAGATCACCCTGACGAACACTTGGTACAGCTCACTCCACCCATTTTTCACCAGAGAGAACAACATCAGCCTCTTGCCTCTTGAAGGCGAAATCAGCCTTCTTCCTGCTGTTAGTGATGGTACTCAGAAGTAAGTTCTGTCATTTTTCCTCTCGTGATAAATTTGTAGGCTCTTTTATTCAGAGTCTTGTGCACATCTCACTGCATATCGACACCAAGGCTGGAATTCTGGATGAGCTGAAACCATCGTCCATGTCAATTTTAGTATTCCCTTCCCTCATGCTGTGACTTCCACAGGGTTTCTACATAATTTGTTGTTTTATATCCAAAGGTATGTGGACATAAATGTTTGCTGGTGGGATACGGTGGGGGGGCTTGTAAGTTTAACTGGGCCATGTGTTGGCAGGTACCTCGGGGCAGTCCTGGGCTCCTCAGTCATCTCCAGCATGGTGCTTGGTAAAGGCCGGCCAGTCAGCACAGCTGTACGATTCCACCTCCAGCACAGGCTCCAGGTGAGCTTACCCCTGGAGAGGAAGGCACAAATAAACAGCGTCTGCACGCAAAATAAAATCAGTTACAGTAACTGCATAGCAATAGTAGCAATTTATTAGACCTTGGAACGAGTACAGGTACAGAGGAATTTTTAAGTTTGTGTATATCCCATCTTCTATGACAAATCTAGACAGCATATTAAAAAGCAGAGACATCACCCTGACAACCAAGGTCCGTATTGTCAAAGCTATG
>JAACJT020000997.1:0-16926 GCA_009936485.2 Gymnarchus niloticus | reverse complement strand
TATATATATATATATATATATATAAATTTATTTCAGCATAAATTTAGGCATTATTTTTTTAAATGCCCACAACATACCGAAAACTGACAAAACAAACGTGTAAAAATAAATATTGTAGAGAGTCTGTTTAAAATCAGTAATGTACTCCAAGGGATAGCATCTACCTTTATCTCACTGTTACATCAATTCCCATCCCTCTCTTTTTAATATTGCAAGCACCTGAAGAATACGAATGGTGAGGCTCATAACAAATCTGTAATTACTCTTAAATGATTGTGCCTGGGCTTGCAAGGTTTCATTATTGTTGGATTCATGAGTTTTCAATCGTTTAAAAGATGAACTTACCTCATACTCCTAAAACACAGATCATAGCCTGTTTATACTGCATCTGTGCTAATTTTCTAATTATAGGACAAAATGACATTCGCTAACATTCATCTCTTTCAGTACTGAAGACTGAATTCTAATGAAATGCTGAAGATCTCTTCACTGGCAGGGATGAGAGGGCAATAAAAAGGCAGCCCTAGGATGAGGACGGATCAAAGCAATAAGGTACCGTGCACCTGGCAACTTCAGAGGTCAAAGGACACGTGGCAGATGAGCAGATGGCTTTTAAATATTTATTCTGCATTGGATCTAAATCTCCTTGTCTCACCTGCCTGTTTAGTACTCCATACAAAATCGTTGGTGTTAACTTCATATATTCTTTGCAATCCCTGTAAAGTAATCACATGTGTGTGTGACAACAGGGCACATTCTTGTATTATGTGTTACGTATCAAGGCTAATTTTAGATAAGGACTGGAAACATTGTGCGGATAAAACAAATCCTGTTATCTCAGTTCAGCTGCCTTTTTCCGCAGGCTAGCGAGTGTGTGTTCTGTTGAAGAGTTGAAACAAGCAGTGGAAACTCTGAAAGCTTATCCATGAAGGAGGACAGATCTCACATAACATAGCATTTCAAGTATCATCCAGAGAAGCAAGAAAACTCATTGCTTTTACTGGAATAACGATAAATACAAGGTCAAATTCGACCCTATTGCTTTGTGTGTGTACAGTGCATCTTCTCTCTGTGCTGAGTTTCCTCATGGTATACAGTCCAAAAACATGCAGTTTAATTAGTAGGCATTACTCAGTTGGCCATAGTTTGTTTGTGCTGCCATGTTGCAGACTGGCAGTCCAGGATCTCCTCTGCCTGTAATAGTCTGCCACGTTCAGCCTACTCTGGCTCTGTCTGCTCTGAATTTTGACATTGGAGTCTAGTCATGTGCCTTAGGACAGCCTCATAACTCAGTCAGCTCATTGTGAGGTATTGAGTGTTACACCACACCACAGGTTTTCCCTACCAGCTCAGTCTATTTCTGCTCATGTTTGACTAGAATGTTTTATTTTCTGGCTTTGTGGTTTGGATTTGGTTGCTGCATTTTTAATTCCTCTCTTACGGTTTGGATCTCTGGATTGTCCTTTGAATTTCATTCTGTGGAGATCATTTTGGCTTATTTCTCTGTGCTTCCTGGTAAATGTCTGACCTACTTCCTGTTTTTTGACCATGGTTTCCGACTTAAGCCGCCCTCAATAAAGCTAACAGTTCTGCGACTGAATCCCAACTGTATGAAATCGTTGCATCACCCTGTGACCTCATACTTGCACAAGTTCTAACCAAGGGGATGGACACAATATATAAATTTTATTCCAGAGTTTAATATAATATATTCACAGACATTATGGTACTATTGCTATTGTTGAAAAGTATGGCCCTTCACAGTATTTTATCATACCTTATTAATGCTTAATTGAGGACCACAACATAATTAAAATCTGAATAATAAACAATGAGTCAGCGTTTTTCAGACAGCTGATAAAATGACAGATGAATCAGTCCTCAAAGCTACTAATTGATTCCTTCCTCTGGGTGTTTCTCAGCTTTGCAGATTGGATTTTTAATGCAATCAATTTTTAATTACATTTATTCCAACCATTATACACACAGAACACCATGGGCGTGTACCCAAACAAAGCTAGCCTCCCAATATTATATTTACTCATTATATTTGATTTTTGATTCTGCAGAAGTATTTCAAATGGTGGAAGTACCCCACACAAAATGTCGGAAAAGCCCTGCCCGAATGTGATATCTCAAGTCAAAAAGAGCAAGTTAGTTCAAAGCAGTAGGCATGTGAATAATTTAGTTTGCAACTGATATAGCATGACAGGTTCCCAATCAGCCTGCAGATTAAAGAATAGAATTGCTTTCTAGGACAGAATCTGTATCATACATAACAGAGAGCAGCACAGTAGGAATGGGACACCACCTTAATGATGTTGTAATATGAGTGGCCTGATGAATGAGTACTGTTACGGGCTCTAGGGAACATGGTTTGATTCCATGAAACGGACTTTTTACTGTAACCGCCAAGGTGACCAATGGCTAAGGAATACAGTCGTATGAATAAAGGAGCTCACCTTCTGAACTTTTTATAATCTGAACGGGCAGCTGCCCAAATAGTTCAGGGCGTCTGCTGTCTTGTGTTTCATGGGATAAGCATCAGACTCACATGTGGAAGATGGATAAATGACACTGATTGATAGATCGATTGATTGACTGATTGATTGACTGAGAATATGCTGATTGACACAGTAAATGTACAATGATGGAAATATGAGCATGATTAAATGACATATGGTTCACTTAAAAGCAGGAATTGGTTGGAACGAAAACCTGCACCCACAGGGGGGCCCGCGACTAGAATTGGGAGCCATTGCTTTAGGTTATATACCTGTACTGCATGTAGAGTCAATGTGTTTATCTCATTGTCGTTTAACAAGAAATCCAACTAGGAGAATGACCATGGCAGGTCATTTCCTATCATAATAGCAGGTCACTTCCAAACAGCATAGCAGGTCACCTCCTAACAGTGTAATCATCTTGTCTCTGTAATAAAACAATGTAAACTGAAATATTCAGGTAAGGTGTAATAACGATAATAAAGGACCCAAGTGCAGAGAGAGGAGGTCTTTAATCTGCAGGCTGGCTCGTGGCCAGACAGGCAAGGGTCAATAGAAGAATCTGATCAAATGAGCACACCAGGGGAATCCAGAATCGTAGTCTAAGACTGGCGGAGGTCAGGATCCAAAAGACAATCAGAATAACAACTTGTTAAGCATGTGAGATTTAGGGATGGCGTTGAAGGACAAACAGAAGTAAAAAGACAGGTAAGTGAAGAATAGGTAACCATTCGCTCGGCATCGTGCTGGAAACACTTTCAATATCTCGCAATTAACATTACATCATTTGTAACACTCATGAAGCTGGCCAAGGTGTAAGTAAGATTGGGGGTATGCTGGCCGTCGCTGGTCGGCCGTGGGCGTGACATAAGGAATCAAATTTTCCACGATGCTGGTTTTAAGAAGCACAGGAAATGACATGACATCCACTCATGAGTTTTAAAAAAAGTAAATAAGAAATCGTATAATTTGCTGCTTGAGATTAATTCTGTGTAATTAAAGCTGCCCCTCCATTTTGCATCCCTTGTCATTTGGAGAGAGTGTCATGTTGTCAGCTGCCTTACTTCAAACTGCTGTTCCTTATTCTCTTCCCACTAATTTCTCATAGATCCTCACCATGAAACCAGGGAAAAAAACCCTGTGACTGCAGGATAGCATGTATTGCAGGGTTGGCAGTTAATCCTGAGAACCCAAATATGTCACATTAACTTTTCCCTTCTTCTGGTGATTTAATATTAAGACACAGAATTACAACGACAAGTTCATACATCCAAGGATGACTGTCTTTGTGTTGTTTTACAGTATATCATAATATCAAAATACTATAATGCTGCATACAGCTCATAGTGCATACAATAATTAATATACCATTATGTAAAACTGTACTATATGACTATATGTGGTAATATGCTGTATTATAGGATTACACTATGGAAAGTGCCATTTCAGTTATCACATGCATTTCTGCTGCTTTTAGATGAACTGATCAGTGTGGAAACACCAGGTGAGGTGACATCACCACAGTGATAACTCCATTACACCGAAATCAACTTCAATTCAATTCAATTTAATTCACATGCTGTGGTGCTTTTAACAGAGAATGTTGTCACAAAGCACTTTACATATTCCTGGGCCCAAGGTTCCCATACACAGAGAACCGAAATCTGGAGGACTAGATCTCAGTCGTCATGGCTATGTAATAACTGACTATAAGGTTACTGCAGTATATGCTATGCCAGCCCTTGCTGTGAGTCACTGGTGCAGAGTTTATGCAGTTTGGGACTTCTACATCAATGCCAACAACCTGCACCACCTGCTGTCCTGTTTGGGGACTCCAGTCACATGTGGCGTCCATGAACAGCTAGCGGCCCTGTAACTACAGGATGTCTGTGTTTCATTTAATTAAAACAATAATACACCTAACTGATTTGCTAAGTAAATGTTACTTGATTTAAATCAATATTAGACAGTGACGAGACAGTGTTGGTTCAGTCGCGATCCAGTGCTGTTTTAATCAACCATAAAGACAATCTTTACAAACAGTTATTCTATTCCATTTATGATATGCCCCTCTTTTGACTAGTGTTTTATTTAGGGTACTAAATGATTTGATTTGGTTTATTAACTTTTATGTTGAAAATTTTAGCTTTTCTTATCTATACATGAAATTGACTAATTAAAACTAAATTATATTAAATATTTTTCTTCATAACAAATTTATGAAGCCATCAATTTATATTACACCAAAGTTACATGAGCCTGACACTTCATTTTACTTAACACTCCTGAAACGATTAACTTCAACCTAATTATCACCACTGACAACAGGCAAATCTAAAGACTTAGATGGCCACATTACCGATACCCTCAGTAACACCACACAAAGACATGCAGTTCTAACTTTACCAGATAACGTTCTCTGTTGTACTGCAAGGACTGGTTATGTGTTTCTTTTTGAGCTGTCTGCTCACTGGAAATGTGAATAAGGGTTGTTCTTTGAAATCCATGTTTGGACAACGTCTGAAGTGACGTCTGAACAAGAAATGTTAACAGGGAGAGTTGTGTGACTAAATCTAGAAGTCAGACATATCTCGCTTCAGTTTTCATTTTAAAGTGACGAAACATAATCCTTTTTCTGTTCATAAAAGTTGGTAGATCAGACTTTTTTCCATAAAAGAAAGCGGTCCTTTGTGTAAGATTTTACACCTGGTAGTTGCTGATTTTCATCTGGGGTGAAGGCTAGGAAAAATGTAACCGATTATCTCCTTATAGATAAAGCAAAACTTTCTCTGAGAGATTACGTGCAAAGGAAGAAACACATCTGATTTCTGTGATGTCTCCTTTTCACCAGGCTTTCATTCATGGAGCAATAACCAGTAAGGGTGAACATGGCACAGAACAACCTAGCAACCAACTGATTCTAGATAAAGCAAGTTAAATAAATAAACAAAAACAGACCCACTAGGTAAGGTCATATCACGTCGGGAGTGAGAAAGGACTTGGAGGCAGACGTAAGGCAAAACAAAAATTGATTTACTATCCCAAAACTGAACAGACCCAAAGAAGAACACAGGGATTCCAAAATCAGGAGGCAACACATGGGAGCAATGTCAATGACTGGACTGAGGAACACAGCACTGGGAAACACTTTTAAACTAGACTAACAAGGGGACAACGATTAACAGGCGTGTCCCATTAGGGCCACGCTGGGGTAAAACAGAAGGGGCAGGTAGGCAGGGCATGACAGGTTGAGTTGGTTGGTGATCTTACATTAACCATGTGATTTCTTCCCATTTCTTAATTTATTATAATTGTTTGGTGACAACCAAGTGCTACCAACTACTAAGACTCTGCATAGCAGAAGTCAAACTCAACATAAACATTGCAAAACTGACCCCCAACAAAGTTACTAAAGCCCAAAGAACCATGGTCTCTGCCCTTAATTGTTGCATTAAAATAATTACTTGGTAAGTAACCCACTTTATTATTTCAATTGTTTATTTACTGGAGGACCAGGCAGAATTTGTCCTTTTAGAGCCAGGGTTATTCTTCGATTTAAATGTGAGAAGAAACAGAAGGTACGGCATGCAGAAATAAAATATGACCTCCAGTTATTGCCAACGGATGGCAGTGGTTTATTCATCAAGCCTTTCTCAGAGAATATAATTCAGCAGTAGGTTCCGTACCTCTGGTTCAATCCACAGAGTTTGCTGGTTTCTCTACCACTTCAGCTGTTGATTGTGTAGGTAATGTAATTATTTGTAATGCCACATTTCCTGATGCACCATGAATAAAACAGCTCCAATAATGGGGTGATGGACAGTCAGGGTAGGTGCGGAGGAAGTCCTCAATCAAAGCTGAATCCAAGATATCACAGGTAGGGACCCAAGGCTGCTCCTTGGGGCCATAGCCCTCCCAGTTCACCAGATACTGCAGGGTACCTGTGTGACATCTGGAATCCAACAAGGTGTAGACAGTATGTAAGGAGGATCCCCGTCAACATGAAGTGGAGGAGAAGGATCAGGTGGATCTGACGGTGGAACCAATGGGCTGCAAAACACAGGTTTAAGCTGGGACACATTGAAGGTGGGCGATATCAAGTAGCGGGAGGGCAGCTGCAGGTGGTAGGTGGCAGGGTTAATTTGCCATATGATTTTGAAAGGGCCAGTGTATCGGGGATTCAGTTTCCTAGATTCCAGATGAAGCTCGATGTCTTTTGTGGAATGCCAGACCCATTGCTCAGGGTAAATGAGGGCTGTGGGTTGACAATGATGGTTTTGGTTACTTCTTATTCTAGCTGCTTGAGGACTTTCCCAGACTTGTTCACCCCTTTGGAGCTAGTCATCCACAGCAAGCACATTACTGAATTCTACCTCTCTTGAGAAGAGGGAAGGCTGGTGACTTAGTACACACTGAAATGGGGTAAGTTGCAGTGAGGTGTGAACTAGGGAGTTCTGAGCATATTTGGCCCACTGGAGATATCGATTCCAGTCAGCTTGGTGTTTCTCACAGTATTCATGCAGGAAACGACCTATTTCCTGATTTAGCCATTCAGTTTGCCCATTTGTTTGTGGATGATAGCTTAAGGACAGACTCACAGGGACTCCTGGACATAAGCAGAATCCCCTCCACACCTACGATGTGAACCATGGTACCCAGCTGCAGTAGGAGGAGTCAGGGAATGAGGAAATGACACTTTCCCTCTGTGACAAACCCTTAGGCCTCTCTTGCTGGGGTTACAGTGAAGTGTTCTAAGGCTACGTTCGTATTGCCAGGCTGAAGTGATTCAAATCTGATTTTTTGCCTTAATGTGATACAGATTTGATTTTTTCAAGGGCTGTGTGAACACAGAAATCCAATCTTTTCAAATCAGATTTGAGTCACTTTCCTATGTGGTCCTAGATCAGATACGTATCTGATGGGTGGCCATGCGACATGAATGAGAACAGTCAAATCAGAATTCGTGGATTTTTTGCCTATACGCATGTGCCACCAGCTGGCACTAGCAGCGTGGCAAAACACCAATGAAGGACAGCAGTCAGTGGAAGCTGGCGATTTATTTGATATTTAGGGAAATGAATCAGTTAAACCCAAACTGGAAGGAACATACCAAAATTGAGTAGAGTTTGAAACAACTGCCAAAGAAATGGTAAAGCGCAGCCACAAACGAAAGTGGCACTGACGTTTCTTGTTGTTGGTGACGCAGATGACTCATGCAAAAACATATCAATGTATGCATGCCATTTCAAAGGACAGATGCGTTCACATTAGTTAGATACAGGTCGCTTGTAATTATGAATGTGAACCGTCAAGACAGGATAATCCGATCTGCGCAAAAAATCAGAACCGAACAATGAGGCTTGTAACATGAACGTAGTCTTAATAGCCCAGTCAAAAGAAAATTTTTGTCTCATTGCTCAATATGTGGATCAGCATGGAGTGCATCCCCCAGTGATTGTGGAACAAGTTGATCTTGAACAGTTGGCTATTGACTGGCAGTTTCTTCAAGCAACTCATCTGTCTCAAGACAAAGTAAAACACTCATGTTAGCACATCAGAAGCTGCACTATTGTGGCAAGTACAGTCCATTCTCCCAGAAACCATCTCTAGAGCAAGAAGCCAGTGGATAAAGGAACAATACAAGGAATACAAGCATGTGATGTGGTCCTTCTACTATACCAAAGGAGAACAACATAGACAACATAGGTGGTGGAATGGTGTTTCTAATTAACTGGAACAAGATGTGGGCGCGTGGTGACATGCCGGCTTGGTGGTCTTGGGTAAACAGCAGAATTTTTTTATTTTTTTCTATTTTGTGCTTGCCGATTGGAGTAGTCAGGGGATGAACGTTTTATGAGCGAACAGTACTGCTCGATATCAGAGATTGGTGCTAGGATCGGTTCTCTGCAAGGTTGAATTCTATACTGCTGTAGATCATAGGCCTGGTAGAGCCCAGCGGAATTATTACCATCCCTCTGAAAAGGCAGTGCAGGGAAAGGAAGCAAAAGTGAGGCAGGAGGGCCGGCATACAAGTGAGGTTAAGGGATAACCCCCATAAACCAGCCCTAACGAGTCTCTTTCTTACAATCCTCCCTAACTGCTGGACCTATTTTTGACTGACTGCATTTTGACATCGGAGCATTTCAAGTTTGGTCCCAGGTGAATTTTTGCGAGTGATTTCGTGAGACAAGCTGATGCTCATAATCTGTTATTTATTAGCGATATAGCCCACTATTTTCATTTGTACATATCCTACTGTAAATAGAAACATATAGCATTCTTGAGTTTGCTCCTTGTTTCAGTTTAATAAAGTTAATTCATTTATTTCAAACTAAGTTTCGGGGGCAATAATTGAGTCATTTTATGATGTAGGTCTAAAATGCGCTTCCCCTGTTTGAAATACCACCAGCCGCCACTGATCTACAACCATCTTCTAAAGAATGGCATCTGCCCGTTTGAACAAAACGGCTGCCAAAAGGTGTTCAGAGGGTATAAAGATTGTGCAAGATGATTGTGGCTCAGGCTACAAAGCTGAATAGAGTTTTGATAGAGGCTTAGATATACTATACTACACACTCAATAGTGTGCTCCATTCTGGGATCCTCAAAGCTTTGATAATCTACCAACTATATCCAACTATCACTCAATTTGTGGAGGCATCAGTGACAGAACCAAGTAATGAAATGCTTCCTTATCACAAAGGAGGATGCGTCAGGACATAAAAGATTGTGGTCATGAGAGGAATCCTTTTTGGCTGACTTCCTGTTTCCTCTGCTATTCTGTTTGGCACTGACACCACACACAAACATGCCTGAGAGACAGGGTCTCGCGTATGCAGTCAACAAACCACACATCTGCTTTGGATTGATGATCCAAAATTGTTCACCATAGGTGAATATCACCTTGAACAAACTCTGAAACCATAAAAACGTTCATTGATGATATCAGGATGGAGTTTGACTTGAACCAGCACCTAACTGGAGTCTTTAGGAATGGTAAACTTGTCAAGAGCAGAAACATTCAGCTGGAGCAGAAAGATGACTGCAATTACTTGAGCATCAATGAAAGTGATGATATTTTGCATTATAAGATGGAGACAATAGATAAAGAATATTGCCAAAGAGTGTGCCTAGTTCTTCAGTCTGTGCTCAACTCAAAGAAGGTGTCAGCCATCAGCAGCCTGGCAGCTCCAGTCTCAATGTACAGCTTTGGGATCATTGATTGGAAGAGATCTGAGTTTGAAAGGTTGAATGGTTAGTCTAGGAAGCTCCTGATCATGCATAGACTTCATGATCCAAAACAGAGATGTTGACCAGCTATAGAGTAGCAGCTGTGACTTTGTATAACTGTCTGTGTACAAGAGTGCTGAAGTGGCCTTGAACAACTACACTGAGCACAGCAAAGGTCAGTTCACTAAACGTGAAAATCCACGAGGCCAGCAAAGCAATGTACTACCTAGTAGCAATGGTAAAATTAAGGGCAAGTATTAGCCCAAGCAATTTGTTGATCAATCTTCAGTGAAACTGAGACCCAAGACCATCAGCCAAGCTGAGAAGATCCAACTACTGAGAAATAAGCCACTGCACGGCCAGTTCTACAAGAGCTACAGCAGACCATTCATCGCCAATGGAGCAAATAATGCTTGGCTGAGCAGTTCCAGTATCAAGACGGATACTGAAAGCTCGAATGTCACAGGTCAGGACCAGGGCCTCAACACTTGGTACCACCAACAAAACATCTTAAAGCAACAGACTGAAGCAAGTGTAGAATGTACAATAAAGCTGCACAATGTTGGTTCCTTCTGAGTACATGAACCAACATAAGAAGGTAGCCAACTATTTGCACTACAGTAGTTAATGGGACACCACATTACTGAAGAAGTGCAGTAGATTGCACTGATGGGAACTACATACATTCTCTGCAAAGGGTTAATCTAACTCTTAGGTTCCAGATTAGGATGGACTTCTCAGCTGCCGCCGGCAAAGTGGCATGAAATCAAATAATAATATTAAAAATAAAGTCTGTTTCACAGTGTCTAGATTTTAATCTGTTCCTTGGCACTGCCCTTACTTCCTGACATATGGGTACTTATAAAATGTTTTCACCATCAGAACATGCTTCAGCAGTATCGATTTCAGATCAAAATTCTCAGTTCTCCCAGCATCACAGCGCAGGTTTATTTCCAGGCTCTGCAATCCACAACAAGATTGGCGCACAAAGGACAGTGAGAAAGATAAGGTGCTGTTTTTCAGGCTTGTGAGCTGCTTTGTAAAAAAAACACTAACATTACCCTCTGATTGTGATGGGACAAATGAGACTTCAAAACCCATGGTGAGTGGGAGTGTCCTGAACTAACCAATCAATGCCTGTGCTAAATGAGGCTTCAAAACCTTTAGAGAGCGGAGTATCCTGAACTACCAAACAATGCTGCCAATAGCTGGAATACTCCCACCCACCATGGATTTTGAAGCCTCATTTGCTCATTTGTCCTTTCAGTACCCTTTGGTGCTTAACACAGCATATATGCAATGGTACTTTAAAAAAAAAAAAAAAAAAAAGAAACACTTAGCTCTCATCAACAGCAGGATGCTTCAGTTGATTTACCTCTGATGTTCCCTTAATCTGACACAGTCTCAGGGATTTTCTGATGAGTGCTGGGTGCAACCTGTCTCTCTTAGGAGGACTATTCGTTTTAAAATGCTAAACACAAACTGAGTTCTTTTGCTGTAAATGCCCAGATTTTCATCAAATATTTCAAACATAGTGCGTAAATCAGTCTTAAAATGTTTCACTTTTTACAGTGTGTGACATAAATGTACCAAAAATTCATGTTGATCTCTGGCTTCAGTTATATATGGACTAATGAGTGAAATCATGCTTATAATCTTCCTGTGAATTTCCCAGTAAAATAACAATCAGAATGGGAATGGAGGGGTGCTTCCCATTTTAGGGTGACCCGGGAGTGAATCAATGTGTAACAGGTAGGGAACACCAAAAATACATGTGTAATTATAAGGGAGAAATGTTCAATTATAATGGTGGGGAAAAGAAAGCAAACCTGAAAAAGTTAAGGGTGGTGCTTGGTCATGAGGGACGGGTGAAGGAATAATTGCAGTTTCCATCTTCTATGTTCAACTCCCCCATCTCACGATATTTAAAATCATATTCAGGCAATTTAATGGTCTTCATTAGATCTTGTGGTTTTTGGAATTACTCATTAGATCTATTGTGGCATCTTGTCACCTTTTTTCAGTACTACAACAGAATTTGACAAAAAAAAAACTGTATGCTGGTAATTTTAATCATATTATTAATCCAATTTGAGAGAAGATATAGACCGCATTCAGATGTACCCACAAAGAATCCAAACCTAATAGCTTTAAAGGTTAGAAGTGTCTGTTTGAATATATCACATGAAATATTTCATAAATACTGTATAGTGGTAATCTATGTATGGATATGGATATTTATACAAGCCTAATCCTAAATACAGTCCTGGAATCAGTATTCTAAACACAGGTCATGGTTTCCCGTCAAGAAAAATGGAACATATTTGCTATTGGTGAAAAATGCAACATTATTAAAAGCATATGTATTTAAAATGAATTTTTAAATAAGTTACAAAATGATGTTCTTCAGAAAAAAACTGCAGAAGCAAAATCTGACAGCAGACTACAGAGTTCACAGAGTTAAGCTTCCATCCATCCAGTTTTCAAGCTGCTCATTCTATGCAGGGTCATGGGGGAGCCTATCTTAGGCAGCATTACTGTGGTACACCCTGGGAGGGGTGGCCAACCCATTCCAGGGCACAGTCATACACTACCGGCAATGTAGAATTGCCAACCAGCCTTGACTGTGCAGGGTAAGCCGCCCCCTGACCCAATGATGGAACCCAATTGGCCAGCCAAAGGTATGAATGCGTGAAGATCCTTCTATGTGCATCTGGAAAATGCTTAAAACTTCACATTACATCGAAATATAATGTAAATTGAATTTAATCTGACTCCATGTTAATTAATGTTTAGTTTAAAATGCTGTGGCCTTGATCTCTAACAAATTTAGGATGGTTGTAATAATATCAAAACTTGTCTTACTCTCAGTTACTCTCGCCTCTGGGCGTTGGTACCCTACAGGGTTTGCTCTCGGCCGATTAAGCAAATAGCCCAAGCGCGATGTGATACCATGCTGGCGGTTCAGTGACTGGGTGGTAACTACAAACTCGATGCAGGTTCAGGTTAACTGGCTGGTCATACAGGCTGTGTATCAGCCTATAGCATTGCCCAGGTCATGGACTGATACAGTATGTGCGAATAGCCCGTGCAGAGGCTGAATATCAGTATCCGTAACTATTCTGGCTCTGGCTCTGCTACAGTGTGTCTGATCAACTCAGAGGCTGTTCCCATTGTCAGCTTGTTTGGCTAGGTTAATGACACGTATGTCAAATTTCGTCAACATAGAGTCTGGTGACAATTGTCAGTGTGTGTGACTGACACCATTAAGCGTGGTGTGTCTAATAGATCTCAACTCAGCGCTTCTGCACCAGTTACTCCTGTGTAATACGGTGTAGCTACAACGAACCATTGTAACCGACTAATCCCAGGCAGGAATTGCAATAACACTACCAGGTAGAACTCAGCAGAGCTAATGATTTCAGGCAGAGGAGACTTAAACAGAACACGATTTATTTGCCGGGTAGGCATAACATACGTACATTAATTCAAATTAGTCCAAAGACAGATCAAACAATTATCTAATCTACCGTAGTAAATCCAACAATACAAAAGACGAAAATTGTATATACCCAGCAGAAGATACACACAGTAAACGAGAAAAGGATCAAGCGGCAGATATTAACACAGTACTGTGCGAAAACCCTGGTTGAAGGGAGACTTCCTGATCAGCTTGTGGACCCTTCCTTACATCACAGACAAAATGATGTGTCATCATGGAGTGAATCAATCATAGAACAAAGTTAATCAGTTTCTGAGTTTGGTGGCCCTTGGTAACTTCTAGGAACCAGAGGCAGTATGCATAAAACTTCTCAGAGTAAAGTTCCATGCTTAAGTGTGTCAAAATTCTAAGAATTCTGCGGTTTTGCTCTTACTCTCAGAATTATGAATAAGTGGCATGCACAAAAATTCTTACTGTAAGTGTTAAGACTAGGTCTCAGCTCCTAAATAACTTAGGAGACCTGGAGAGGTATCCTAAACCAGTTAGGAGTTGCAAGATGGCAGCACTATGCACACCAAGACAGAGACCACGCACTTTCCAGCAAAGAAAGGACATCCTGCAATTATAGGATGATAATGAGTTGTTGAAAAGATACAGGCTGGATCGTCAAGGCATTCTTTTTGTCACTGACCTCAGAAGAAGTAGAATACAGTTACTTACTTCACGTAACAATGCACTAACTGCAGAAATGAAGGTGATAATGACCCTACGTTTTACTGGAAACTGGAAAAATGCAGCAGTGCTCCAGTGATGACTTCCGTCTTTGACCCATAATACAATATGTACAAAATATGCATCTATTCGTAGAAATTGACTGGTAATATGATTGGTAGACATTAGTATTACTTATTAGAGGGTAATCACAACAAGGTGTGTTGTATAAAGCCCTAGATGAAAGGTGTGATGTCACTGTAATATATTACCCAAGCAGGCCCTTTATTGGTTGACTCAGTAGCTGAAGTGGGCATTTAGTCCTTTTTTCATGATGCTTAAGAGTTCGCTCTGTCAGCACTTAAGAATCGGGCTTAGACTTTGGTGAAAGTTACTTTTGGCATCTTCATACAAAGCTCTTAGGTCCTACTTTTTGTTAAGATTTTTTTAACTCTTAAGTCAAAGTGTAGGACCATTCTTAAGAGCATTTCTGGGAAGTTTTATGCATACCGCCCCCAGTCTTTAAACAGACAGGATATTCCTGAACTGCTGTATCTTTAAAATGATACAAGATACTATTTTTGAAATGAGACCATTCAAATGAGACCATACAGGAGTTGCACAGCTTTCTTTTATAGCTAATATAATTGCATTTTATATGGGTTTTGTGTGTCCTGAGTTAGGTAAAAGAGAAGGAGAGAAGGACAGGATGGCTTTCCTGGCAGGAGGGCCAACCTTGCAGATGTGCCCATGTGGACTCAGCATCACTGGAGCTGACTAGATGGTCATCCCCCCTGGGGCAACACAGCACAGCCCTGGAGCCTGTGGGCAGCACCCTTACAACTGCATGTCTTTGAGCAGTGGGAGGAAACCTGTGGGGCACAGGGAGAATATGCAAACTCCACACACACAGCTCTAGTTAAAGCTCAAACCCAGAAGGTTCAAGGAAACACTGCAAGCCACTGAGCCACAATGCCCCCCCCGGGGTTTACTCGTCCTTACTGTATATTGATACCCCTTGGAGACAGCATACTTCTGCAGTCCTAGCTGCATATTTGTGAACCTATCGTCAATGTGCACATTCATCCTGGATCCTCCTTAACTTCATTTATTGGTTATGTTTTAAATTCCCTCGCATTACATTTCATTCAGCGTCTCTTGATACGTATCGTCAAAGCCCAGATCAAATTGTCGCACTAACAGAGTGACCTTTGAACAGGGGATTGAATAATGGTGAGGATTAAATTGAAATGCTGTGAGCTGCCTTTGTATAATCCTCCATTACAGATAACTAAACTGCGAAGGCACACGAAATGACTGGACCGTAAATGTACAGAGACAGTTGCTTTCTCTCCAAAATGTGCTTGCCGTCGAGTTACCCTTGACAGGGCCTGCAGCATTCCTACCTCATTTTAGTGGGCCTGACCATCATTTCATATGATATTGACAAGTTAATGACTTTTTTTTTCCTATGTGACTTTATAAAGCAGAAAATGTATTTTAAACATGTTTCCATTTTAACATTTCCATAATGGGCCAGTCAGCTTCCTACTACAGTCTGTATGTGTGTAATTTTCCACACACTTTGCCATCTCATGAATCCAGAATGTTCAAATGTGCTTTCCTTCACCTCTGACAGCTCAGAGGAAATATCAAAGAATCCACGGTGGAGAATTTTGAATGAATTGTGACAGTGAAACTTCAGCCTGGTTGTTATGGTGATATATAAACACGCCATGAATTTTTACGCCAATCAACCTACATGCCTCAGTAGTCGTATATTTTTCTGTTATAAAATGTAATATCGCAGGTTTTTTCCAGTTCTGAAACGATGTACCACACACTGAGTTCACTTGTACTCACATCTAAATTCACAATAGGTGCTGGATTTCAATTCTCAGCAGGTATACAAGAAAATCACATTTCTCTGTGGTTCTTTCCACTAAGAATCTGCCCTTCATTTCCCAATTTTAGTTATGGTTTAATTTCAATTACTGGTTTATGATTCTGGCTTTTCTGAAACTGGTAAAAATCAAATAAATCTTTTTCAGTTATTTGTCAAAATAGTGTAATGGAACTGTTTTTGCAATGAGAATGAACTCATTTATTTCTGGTTGACAGTACAGCATGTTGTCATGTACAATATCTGAACAGGTTTAATGACTTGATTATAGATCCTTAACATAAAGATCAACTTAGTAAGAAGATTTCTTGCTTTACTAAGGCAAAGTGAGACAGTCTGCAATGCTGAAAGCACATTCCTAAAAACTGAGTGTAATTATTGCACCCATCCCAGGTGATTTATGAATTGTCTGAAATCTTACAAACAAACAAACAGCTTTGGCATTTTTATCTGAGCATCATAAATCATGAATCGTGAGGGAACCACAACCCAGTGACATCTCCTCACCACTTCACAGACTTTCAGGTAAGAATGTTAGACACTAGCAGGACTGCTTGGACAGTATTCACTTTAGCAGAATGCAGTACGCTCGGATTCCGGGGTTTCAAACCTCAGACGCACAAGCCAAAGTCATGTGAAAATGAATTAAAATAACACATAATTCATCCCTTCTTAAAGACCTAGACTTGTGTACCCTGCAAGTGTTACACGGAGGTGTCTCATACATCAGAGTCCATCATATGTCAGTTACTAGTAACAAAATTAGCATTAAATTCAGTACAAAATATGCAAATTGCTTATAGGGAAAATGAAGCTTTTCTGGTTAGTGTGAGAGGATCTTCATGTGCTCATTGTGATTCAAACACATGTTGATGGTTTCATTCCCATAGCCAGTCGCCGTGGGCACGTAAAGCTCTCTTCATACCGCAACACAAGGACTTGTAAGGCTGTAGACACACTGGTCCTGTTGCCCCCCAGAGGGGAGGTAGTGAAGTTAGCTCCAGGGTGGCTGAATTCACATGCACATGTCGATCAGGCCTCCACCTCATAGAGGGGGAAGCGACCTACACATCGACACCCTACTGGAGACACCTCCTGCCCCTCACTTCCCCTACTCAGGAAGAAGGAGATGACCCA
>JAACJT020000996.1:0-16926 GCA_009936485.2 Gymnarchus niloticus | reverse complement strand
CAGTGATGTGAACGCCCAGGAAGCGGAAGTCTGACACCCTCTCCACACAGTCCCCACTGATGTGAAGTGGTTTGATGAAATTAAAAAATTAAAAATTGATAAAATTAAATTTATTATATTCCAAAACATCTTGTAAATTTGATATGGACATTGACAGATGTGAATCAGTTGCCATTGGCGACAACAATTTGTGGTCTTGCATCCATTTCTTATCACACGATTCTCAAGCTGGGTTCTGCCAAGGGTGGGACTCTTGGGGCATATTACAGTACCCCGGGGGAATGTTTAAGAAAAACCATCTTCTGTCCGTGTATGCCTGTGACAGTTAAGTGGAACTGCTCAAAGCCGTGTTCTCAAATAACGTGTTGACGGGTTCCCTGTTATTTACCCATGACTAATGGCCGTGACTTCCTGCAGTCTAGCTTCTTTTGTTGTTCTTGACATGTCAGGGTACGACTAATCACAAAACTGGTGATTAGTGATTTTGCCTTGTTAAACACCTACCGTTATCTCTTTAAAGCACGGCCTGGAACGTTGCACAATACAACTTTGAGCTGAACAAAACGCAATGGAACTTGAGATGGATGCGATTGTCTGACACAGCAGTAAAAAGTAGACATTCTTTCCCCTTTCAGACCCAAAAATACCGACGATTTGTCCAAATCACTGTCTATTAAATCTTTGTATAGGTCTTTCTTTTAAAGTTCATGAAGCCATCTATCTTTGAAGCATGCCTTGGCTAATCTTATCCTATGTTAGCGTGAAGTCACAAGTTCAGGAAAGCCACGAAGAGCTGACTATTGTGTTTGACACTGTAGTTTCATCTATATGTACTGCTGTTGGTCTTCAAGAATACATTCAATCATCTTGCCCAACTAATGTTTACAACAGTAAGACTTCAGTATCACTGCGACATACAAATTTACTTCACACAGCTGCATATTTTTGCCAGAACAATATAGGCTATGTTCAAAGCCTTCTCCAAGGGCACAATGGCAGGATTATTTCTTTATTTCAAACAGTTTTTCATACTTTCTGTGTTCCAAGCATTGTTCCACTTTATTTATTATAAAGTACTTTCTTATGAAAATGGATTTTGCTGCCAATTCTTCAATCACGCATGAGGCAAGTGTTTGGTGATGAAAGAAATGACCGGAGAGCTTTCGTGGCCACATTTGATGTCGCTGTCTTGTAGCTTCATGTCTGTTTGTTTGGTATTGTGCGCTACTGTTCAACTCCTGGCTGAAGTAGTGCGCCACTAAAGCTCTCTGACTGTTTGCTCAAACGTTCGCCAGAACGTGAAACTTTGGTGCTAGCATGGTCTGGGGGCCTAGGGGACCTAGTCGGGACCCCTCCCTCTTCCCTCTCTTTTTTTATCTGCTATTGTACCAGCAGAGTGTTAGCTAAAGACTCATCACTGTTCTGAAGGCCGTTAACATCGATTCATTCAGCCTTTATGCACTTCACAGCAGCACTTAGATCCTGACCAGTGAACACAAATCATTATCACGGTCACCATAAACTGGAAATCCTGTTGTTGACCAATAACACGATCTTAGTTAAAAAAAAAAAAAAAAAAAAAAAAAAAAAAAAAAAAAATTGCTACCAGTCTACACATTTTACCAAAAATTATGCTATTGCTTTTTGAGACAATTTAATTTATGAAGTAAATATGCCATTTGAACCCAGTGTGACAACCATACCAATCTAGTTTAGATTGCATTAGGCCAGAATACATCATTATATTTTAGATTTATGTTTCAGCAACCTGCCAGCCTGGTAGCAAACTGTGATCAAAAGATACTCAAGTCACTTGTCTTAGAATCCTAGCTCACAACAGTATGCTCGCAAAGCAATTTACAAGCGTAAAAGCATCTGTTAAGAAAATAAATAATTTACTGCTGTGGGATGTTAGCTTAATAAGGTGCTGCTGAATGCAGCTGTCAGGTAAAGACAATCAATAGAACCATTATACTTTATTCATCCCCATGGGTAAACTGGGTCATGCTCACATTCCTAATCCTGCTCTCGAAACACAGGTGAGTGCATGTTTTGGCGCCACAGCACTCCCAGATGAGTTGGGGTCAAGGGCCTTCCTCATGGACTCAGTGGTGACAGGGTTTTTCTACATACAATGGGATTCGAATCAATAACCTCATGGCGAAGGATGCCGAGTTCTAACACACTTAGCCACACACCACCCGAAGACCTAATGAGTGGCTCAGATAGACTGATGATCGGAGGAAAGTCATGGAGCATTCCTCTTGAACGATTCAGCCAGACCTAGATGCGATGTGTGGGGACTTCTCAGCCACCAAAAATTCAACGGATTGAATTTTAGATTCAAGCTAGGGGAGTGGCAGGACATGCACTGTGAGTACAAGGATTTCATATTTCTGTCTCCTGGGTGTGGAAGAACGTACAATCTAAAATCTCCCCAGTCTGTCGCATCACAAACATCCAGACACCCAAAATCAATGGAGTTCATCCTCCCACGGCTATGGAGTATTGATTGCAGAAAGACGATGCATTAATAATGCCCTCGTTGTAGGCAATAATTTACCTGCCTGGCAGTGATATTATCATATAATTAGTATAATTGATAAAATGTTAGTTGTATGTAGAAGTGGCACAGAATAATTTATAGGAAACTTAGTTTAGAAAGGTCACAAGAAGTATGATGGTCACATGGTTATTGTTGTAATTACAAAAACAAAGTAATTAATAATTGCAGAATTCATTTATATTCCCAGAGCTGCATGTCCAGGATGTGGTTACGTTGGGCTTGGCGAATATAATGTGGGCAGTAATACATTGCTGTTTATATATTTGTTACATATTTATCCATATTTTTGGATGACAATTTTTCAGCAGTGAATTTCAAATAAAAGAACACAATTAATTCTCTGTCCAACATATTTTATAAAGTGTGGAACTCCATAAATTGTTAAATTTATTAAGTTAGATGTTAGACATTAAAAAAAGTAAAAATAGTTTATTCCAAAGCAGCATACACTATTGCAATGAATTCACTTCGGAAAGTCTTAATAATGCTGTTTGTCAACTGAGAGTATCTGTATTGATTTGTTTAATCTATCCTGTAAACACTTGTTTTTTTTTTATCTTATTCTCCACAAGCTGATCTTGAGGTTTCTTGTCCCTGTGCACCCATTGCCTCCCCACCCTCCCGCCTTACTCTGTTACTGCTGAAATGGGAACACATTCCCCAAATAAATATGCTGTCCGCTGCCCCGTGTGGTCCTGTTTGCCATCTCAACCATCGATGCATTTTCCAAAAAACAGTGTTGGTTAAATGCTCCTTCGCTGACTTTTGTTCTGGTTCTGGAGGAATTTCTGGACAGGTTGATACTCAAAGGCTTTGTTGCTTCTTTCCAGACCAAAGTCATTGGAATTTGCAAGAAGAAATGTGCTCTGTGCTTGTAGAATGCCAGAGTTTTACAACTCTTTAAACAATTTACATTGCTGGTACAGAAAAACAAGTTTCGGTTACAGAGCACCTAGATCATAGCTGATCATTTTAAGGGACAATTTATCAGCATCTTCATTAAATTGAATACCGACTATTTTATTTTGAAACAGCTGTCAGTGCTACTGTCCTCACTATTAATATGTGTGTGCAGACCACTCACACCTTTGACCTTCCCTCTGGCTTTAAGCATGCTGAACCTGTCTTGGGCTAGAATGACACCTGCTGCCCCTGAATAACACTCACGAGGGCAATTATAATGAGCACTCTAGGATCTAAGTGCCACGTGATCTTGCTTATTTTTCGGCAGATAGGGTAGTCGTCAATCCAAAAGGGAAATCAAAAAGCATGGCCTGATTGGACGGTCACAATAATCAGAAACTGGGCGGTCAAGTCGATCGGCAAACAAATCCAAGACAAACGGCGAAGATGGGGAAAAACATGATAGATGATCCAAGGTCATACACAGTTTAGATGATGTCCGTAAGCAGCGCTCAGCAAGTGGCAAATTACACACAGTACTTCACGCTGAGGTGTGGCAGTTGCAAGGAACAAGGAAACTAAACCATTAACTAATTAATGCTAGCTGTTGTACTCTAGGGATGAGGAACTATGGTATGATGGGTGTGGCTGGTCTGGCGGGAGCGTAACAGCATTTCATTTCTTAGCTGTAAATGTTGCCCTGTTATCAGCCCATATCTGAATCAGTTCCCAAATTCCATGCTGAAGTACCAAACCCAAAGAGATGATATTTGTCTCATATTACTCTCCTTCTTTATTGTCTTTCATTCAAAATGACAGCACTGCAAGTCAAGTGGCGATTACTGCTGACCCATCTTTATATGCTAAGATTTCATCTTCTCCCCTTTACATCTACTGTCACCCTCTACTATGCTCATAACTTTAAAAATGCAGTTAACCGACATTTACATGCTTATTGTTTCTGAATACAGTTGATTTTTTGGTTCGATTTGAATTGCAGCAGTTGAAACATCTATTTGCATATTTATCATTCACCCTTTTGTAGAAAACTAAGTAATTTATATGCCTGTCTTTTCCACATGAAATGAAGTCCTGTACATTTTCTCCCTTTTCATTTTTTTGGGTACAGCTTTACAGTTCGAGTCACTTCTGGTTTAATGATAAATATTCACATGCTGTTTAGTAAAAGATATTACGCAGGCTTTTTGTATGTGATCCATCAGCATGAACGAACGTCGTGCCCAGCTCACATAGCATGGTTTTGAATTTACTGACAGAAAACGAAAAAAGAGGAAAAAACTAAACTGTTCACACACTTGGTCTCTGCAACTCAACCTGACACTGAGCAGATAGGCTTACTGATACGGAACCCTAAAATGACCCTTTATCTTCCAAACTGAAAATCCTTCACTGCAAACCCTTTTGCCAGAACCTAAAAGACTTGAGATGATTCAGAGATCACATGTGGATGTCGCTTCATGTCATGTGATGGAAAAGAAACCACTTCCTGTTCTCGTGACTTGTTGCACAACGGTTTGGAATGTTTAAGGTCTGGTGCTGGCCGAGGCCTGTGTGTTTTAGAGCTAACCTGTTGCAGGGGCCGGGGGGGAGGAGATAGGTTCCCACCCTGATAAGCTGGAAAATAGTTAAGCAGCAAACTGCATAGCAACAAGGGCGGGCCCCATTGTTTGTAGTGCAAGTAAGAAGCAGGCGCTCATGGTGGGATTTTAAACTAACCAATAAGAAACAAGTATTCGATGACGTAGAACTCGTCAGCCATACTACAAAGGGACATGCAATAACGACATGCCTTAGAGAGAACGGTGCGGAGCTGTTAAGCTTGGCAATGTTGTCTCTCCAAGCGCTTGTGTGTACTACCTCAATAAACCTGAATTATATAACCAGCAATATAGTCTCTGAGTCCTCATATAGAATTTCTACCACAGTCACGGGAACAGCTAAAAATATGATGCTGTTATCATTGTCTATAGCACATTATACGAAAGTCACACACAATGAAGCACACGTCCACATATGCATTTTATCTAATTCCGTCAAGCTTATCCATTCAAGGGCACATCCCCAATAGGGTGTAAGCCCATAGTAATAACTAAGCAGAGATACTTAAGCCCCAGGGGTCACATCGTCATAACAACAGCACATTCCATTTTGAACTTGTTATCTCGCCTTCGGTATAGCCCAACTGTTTGTCAATAAAAACATTTTGTTTTTGTTTTCCCTCTAGCCTCCTGCTTTGGACCATCTGGCTCCAAGCAGGGAAATCCTCAACAGGACGCAGACTTTCAGCTTGCCGCAGTGTCTAGAGGATGACCGTTAGTCATCAATGTCTTTGTGTTGTCAAAAGCAGCCCAGGAGCCCTGCCTTCTGTACCGCAGTCATGCGACCTTGACGACCCTGACCCTCTGGTTAGGTCATCCATAGTCAAAAACTTTTCATGTGTTTTCTACAAATTCCTTTGCTGCCTTGTGGGAATATTACTTGTTGGTCTAATTTTTTGAATAGTAAACATGTTAAGGAAACGAAGACATAATTGAACTAAACTAAACAAAAAAAGCGATGACACCAGAGATGATTTAATTTCTTCAACGGTTCTGGCCTGTTAAAATCTTGATGCTCTTAATTTTTATAATAGATACCATTCCCCTGTGACCCAGCTAAAGATATGAAGTTGGAATATAATATTCTTCATTCAATTTCTATAGTTGTAGTTCCATCACTCTGGCTGGTTCCACTGAGCTGATCTGGAGCAACTGGGCATCCCTGATTTGGACAATGTGGCGGACTGAATGATGTGGGGTTTTGTTGTTGATGTCCCCTCGATTCAAAATCATCATTTACTTGTCTGGAAACAGCCTGAAAAGCAGATCGGGCACACCTGTTAATTTACTATTTCCCTTTCGTAGACATGCAACATAAATGACCTGTACAGTTTTTAAAGAGCAACGGCTCCAGTTCAAACTTGAATGTTTAAGCTGATCATTTTGCAAGCTGAAAACAGAGAAGGAGAAACAACAGCAGTGATGTTTCACAAAGTGGCTCAGTAGGTAGTACTGTCGTCTCACTTCTCCAGGTTTGGGGGTTTGCGTCCCGCTTTAGGTGAATCGGTGTCTCTGAATTGCCCTTTGGGTTCGAGTGTTTGCTGGGATATTCTGTTCTGGATGTACTCTGTCCTTCTAGGGAAATATTCCAATTGCACCATGCCTGAATGTATTGAATAAGCAGTAAAATTGCAGGACTGATATCACAACAATACTTGTAATTTCTACTATAATTACAACTGGCGTCTAATAACAGTTCATTGGCATAATTTTTTTCCTGTCATCTTGGGGAACATTCTGTCGCTTTCTATATTTCTGTATGACTACACAGTGAACTGCTTTCTATCAGTACCCTGAAAGTAACAGCTGATCCTGAAATCAAGGACACATTGACAAATTTAACACAATATAGACAAAAAAAAGAATACACAGGTACAAAAAACAACAAAAAAAGACTTAAATCAACAATGGCTTTCCAGAAGTCAAATTAAAAACGCTGGTTTCTGTAGAGGTGTATTAGGAAAAATACACTTAATAAAGAAGAATATGAGATAATTAGGTTTCTGTTGCTCAGCACTTTGCAGCCTTGGTAATGTGCTTTATCCATCTCATCCTCAGAGCCAAATTTGTCAGAGAAATCCTTCAAGAAGATCAAGACGGACACTTCTCTTCTTCCATTTCTTTTGGTAGGTAGAGTAATGGTACACTGATTGAACGAACTTCTAGCAAAATAATGAAGGCACACCTTTGGAGAACAAAGCAGAAATTGTTTTATGTTTCCACGGTTGGGGGTTCAAGTTCCATCCTTGATTTGAGTCCAGGGGGTTTCCTTCTATCTTCAAAAGACAGGCAGTTAAATGGTACTTTAACGTTGCTTGGAGCTTGTTCACATATGTACCTTTTATTTGGATGCCACCACATCCACTGCATACCCCTGTCTTGCGCCCTATGCTGCCTGAGCTCGGCTCAGCGACCCCAGGCAACCCTGTCCTGGATAAGTGGATGGATGTTAGAAAATATCAGTGACACGTCCTGGTAACAAATTTCAGTGCAAGAGCAGGTGTAGACTCAAGCAAATTAGGAGAACATTTCTAGGACAACAAGGAAAAACTAGCAGTCTGTCTTAAGAATCAAACGCGTAGGTGAGTTTCAACATAAATGAAGGTTTGTGAAAGGTTTGCAGTGTGGTGTCTTCGTCCATTCAGACGTTTCACCCCAGATGGTTCATTCAGAATGTGGCCGTTATGTTGTGCTAACCCGGTATAATCTCAAATTGTTCAATTCAGCCCATTTTTAGAATTTTGATGCAGCACTACTTTGTGTAGAAGTTTAACAATCCAGCAGGTGAAAGAGCGAAGATATATGAGCAAAAAATGACTGCAATAAGAGGCTAGTAATGTATGTCTGGGGAAACCTGCTTCTTCAGCTGATATTTGAGCAATGACCTCTGAACACAGTGTACATCCTTACTTGACCCTTTTGACCCACCTTTGATTTGCCCATAACTTATGAGTCCAAAATAAAAGGATTGATCTGCACCACGGTCATGAAAAACGCATTTATAAAGAAAAATAGATCAGTAATCAAGTTACTGGCTCTTGGTAAGACTGTAGCATTAATTCATATTTCATGCATAAACAAATTAAATCTGACAACTAGGGTGTTTGTCAGGAGAATATTTCTTTCCATCAAGCAGAACACATTTGTAGACAAAAGCCTTTAAGCAATGACACAAGGCTCAGCAGGGTACACCCTTGAAGGTCATGTGACAAATATGGCATTTTGGCAGAGTGCATGCACACATTCACACATGTTAGGTCACGTGACCAAAAATCAATACAACTGTAAGACACTGGGGAGTGCATGGACGCCCAGAGGAGGAAGTCAGGTGACAAGCTCTTTTAGTTCACAAGTCACCGATTAGTTTTTGTTTCCCTTTCACCCCTAAGATCATGACCTTGTGGCACTTCCCAAACTTTATGTATGGATTTGTGACCTCACTAAAGCCAAAATGCTTCTGTTTTTGTTCTCATTTCACATCTTTCTGTCTCGTTGCTGTCCTCCTATCCCAAAGTCTTACATATCTGTTTCACTGTCTTACAGTATAGAAGCTAATGTGGCAGCAGATGATGAAACACAGAAATCTATTCATGTTAGCTGTGCCAATCTTTTTTACCTTCCTTATCCTGAAAGCAAATGTACCAACCTCCCCCCCCGGCTGAGATCACTATCAACAATCTAAATGGAATTTACATTAATATACATACAGAAACCCTGCCAGGACAAAATTTGTGTGACATGAAATTCCATTAAAACTGCAGTGTGTGCATGAATACGGAGGTTGAAGTTTTTAATACCGGAGGACAAGCTTTCTGCTTGATCTGCTGGGATCAGCTGGGAACAAGAACGGCAGAGGAAGCGGCCTTAGTCATTAGGCAAATGCACAGCCTCCTTCCTCTCTGGAATTAACCAGGCTTTGCCTCAGATGTTTGCTCCGATGATGTGCCATGGCTCAAGGGGCTACAGCTCCGGTTATCAATTTCACACCAGAGTTCTCAAGCAACGGGAGCTGTCAAGGTGGTTATTGAAGCCAAAGAAGAATAACAAAAATAACTTCTGCAGTCCTGTCAAGACACCCCTTGGTCAAAAAAAGGGAAAAGGAAATGTAAAATCAAGCACATGATAATCATTCTTAGGGATTTTAATATGACACCTTGTGCCACACTTACAGTATGTGGAAAGGAAATCTTGTTTTCATGTCTTTATACTCAGTCAGAAAAAAGAGAAATCAAATGTCTTTACCTGGACAAACAACTTTTCCTTTTCTCAGTCCAGCAGAATATTTAAGTGTTTTTATCTTGGCTTTTATGATGGTTAATTATATGAAACACGGAAGGAAAATATAAAATACGGCCCATCTGTGGAACAACCAATGGATTTTTGAAAACAACAGATTTTTGAAGAACATAAGAGTTGAGAAAAAAAAAAACAAGAATAGAACAGGATCATAACCCAAAACTGGTGTAAAGATGACGCAATATGTCTACATTATACGTGTACAGTATGTATTTTTATTATATATGTACACAAAAACATACAAACATATGTATTTATACACTTAAATCTACTTGAATATTCTGTGTGAAAACTAGACTTGTTGAGCTGGCAAAATATATTTTCAGGACTGCTGTCCCCAATATGATGTTTTTTTTGAGGGTATATTAAAAACATGTATAATAGTCACATAATAATTGCTATCAGCCAATGTTTGGGAAAAAAGCTGTTCAAATAATACAAAGTATATATTTCTTTACTTTAAGGTTTCGGACAATGACTGAAGTCATTTTTATAATCTGTTTTTAGATTACAAATTTTTGCACTGAAGGAAAGATACTGGTATTTTATATTTCAGTGTGATTGTGTGATTGCATCGTAAGGCACTCTGGCAGATGTATAGATATGGCCATCTAGCTTGTGCATGTTTATCTGGTAGTAAAGGAATTGCTACAACACAACATCACGAAATGTGTATGATGGGAGTTGGCTTTCTAGAGCCTCCGGTTGCATTCACTGATCAAACGCGTTATCAAATATTTTTGCTGAATTTCAGTATAATTGCTTGCTTTTAGGTAAATTCAATTCTGTATTTATTTTCTGTAAATATGGTCTACATAGAGGAGTCATCTGGGGTGGGAGATTATTATAGTGTGGGAATAATAAAATGTACAATTCGTCCATCTTTTGACAATGAGGACTGTGTGCTTTGACACTTTTTATAACTTGTGTGTGTCACTGGCAATGTAAGACAGAAGGTTCTGTCACCATTTATGGAAAGGTCTAGAAATCTGATAATGTACTGTAAGTTTGCAAGCGACATTCATTTTTGTGTCACATATCATCTTTGATCCTTAAAGGTCAAAAGCATGCATTTCCTCTCATGAGCAATGCTGTCAAATTACTAGCTACTAAATTTAAATATACTACTATGTAAGAAAGTTCAATTCCTATGTGTCTAGGATACATTAAAACCAACTGCAGTTGGTAAGCCTTTTTAAAAAGCCAATCATGACGTTACAGAAACCCACTGTAGAGTTCACTGCAGCTTCTCTTTTTATTAACTTATGGTGCATATACACTCCCCAGCCACATCATTAGATACAATTTGTTAGTACCAGGTTGGACCTCCTTTGGCCTTCAGACCTGCCTTAATTCTTCATGGCATAAATTCAACAAGGCGCTTGAAACGTTCCTCAGAGATTCTGGCCCACATTGACATGACAGCGTCAAACAGTCACTGCAAATTTGTTGGCTGTACCGTCATGATACGAATTTCCTGTTCTACCGCATCCCAAATGTGCTCTATTGGATTGAGATCTGGTGACTGTGGAGATCATTTGAGTACAATGAACTCATTGTCACAGTCAAGAAACCAGTCTTGAAATGATATGAGCTTTGTGACACGGCCTGTTATCCTTTTGGAAGTAGCCATTGGGTGAGCTTGGTCAGCAACAATAGGTAGGTGGTGGCATTTATACGATGCTCAATTGGTACTAAGGGACCCAAAATGTGCCAAGAAAATATTCCCACACCCTTACACCACCACCATCAGCCTGAATTGCGGATACAAGGCAGGATGGATCCATGCTTTCATGTTGTTTAAACCAAATTTGACCCTACCATCTGAACGTTGCAGCAGAAATTGAGACTCATCAGACCGGGCAACGTTTTTCCAATCTATCATTGTCCAATTCTAGTGAGCCCGTGCCCACTGTAGCCTCAGTTTCCTGTTATTAGCTGACAGAAGTGGCACCCCGTGTGGTCTTTTGCTTCTGTAACCCATTTGCTTCAAGGTTCAACATATTTTGTGTTCAGAGATGCTTTTCTGCATACCTTGGTTTTATCAAGTGGTTATTTGAGTTACTGTTGCTTTTCTATCAGCTTGAACAAGTCTTGCCATTCTTCTCTGACCTCTATCATCAACTAGGCATTTTTACCTAGAAAACCACAGCTAACTATATGTATTTTTGTTTTTGGACAATGCACCGTAAACTCTAAAGATGGTTGTGTATGAAAATCCCAGTTGATCAGTAGTTTCTGAAACACTCAGGCCAGCCTGTCTGGCACCAACAACCATGCAACGTTCAAAGTCACAACTTTTCTTCCTCATTTTGATGCTTGGTTTGCACTTCAGCGGATCCTCTTGACTATACCTCCATGTCTAAATGCATTGAGTTCCTGCCATGTGATTAGCTGATTAGAAATTTGCTTTAACAAGCATAGGTGTACCTAAGGAAGTGGCCAAGTAGTGTATATATCTATGTAGGCAATAAAACGTAACTTGAATTTTTTTCAGTGTCCAAAATGTTGCTGATGTCTGGCTAGAAGAATACAGCTTGGGTTAACAAAACTATTATCACAAAAACAGGACCCAAGTGCAGGTAAGGCTCTTTAATAACAGTCAAAACCTGGGGGGCACAAGCCAAACACACTAAAGCGTTGATGCAAAGGGGTATTCAAAAACCATAGTCAAGACAGACAAGGACAAGGTTAAGGACAGGACAGGCAGGGTTTCTAGACGACCAAGAAGAATCCAAAACACAATCGGGGTCACAGGCAAAGGTTCAAAATCCAAAAGAGTCATCAGAATAGCAACCAAATCCAAAAATACAACAGGCAAAGGACAAAACCAGAGAACACACAAAGATCATACACCACTGAACTTCAAAAACTCATGGCTCACTTAGTAGGTGGTTGTCGCAAACTCACAGTACCTCACAATGAGGTGAGCACTTGGCTGGATATAAGGAAGGTTCCTTAAACAAGACACAGCTGATCAGTATTCAGGTGATAGTGATCTGGTATAGGTTGGGGGTGGGTATGGCTGCCTAGGCTGGCTGGCCTGGGGCCTGATACCTATATCAGAGCACCCCAGCCATTCTATGTACTGTATTTGTTAAAGTTCACCACAAGCTCACTCTTAATTAGGCAACTTAATTAGTTATTTAAATAGATTATACTTATGAGCTATCAATTTGTCATTCAAGATGAACTTATTGAGGTCAACACATGTACATGGGTACACTAAATGGTAACTGGACATTCTGGCATTAGATGAGGTGATGTGTTCAAATATGTAAACTGACACACTTTGATAAAGTCATAATTTTATACCAACATAGACATAATCTAAACATAATTGTCTCTGCCTGTCTCAGACTTTAATTTTGCTGATAGGGATTGTAAATAAAATGATCTTGTAAAGAATAACAAGACTGCGATAAACAGTCTCAAAGTGTGATAGAAGTATCAAAAAACAGTAGCACTTCATCAGTAATAGGAATATAGATGCTGAAAATGATGAGGAGAAACAGGAGAAATGAGAATTCTGGGTAGTATGGGCAAGTCCAGTCACAGCCAATCACACATACAAAAAAACAGCCCATGGCTGGAACGTGGGAGGGATGCCAATCCTCAGTGGAGGCATCACGCTCCTGCACCCCTTCCCACACCGCTGGCTGAGAATAAAATCATAAAGTGCCCAGAGGTGTCATTCTGCCGATTCCATTCTGGGATAACCTATAACTAATGAGAGTGTGCTGGCCCAGAGGGATACACCTGCCTTCCTCAGAGTTGCTGCGAAAGAGTCGCACACGTGTATGATTTGACAATTTCCATGAATGATTTTTAAAGTGTCAAGTCTAAACAAGTTTTTGAAGGCAACAGTTCTGTTTCACCTAAAAGCCTTGAAATCCATTCCAGATTTTATGAGGTAGCCTACTTTAATGGCTTCTCCACCATGCCTTTGAACTGCTAACAGTAATAGAGCCATAGTCACCTTGCCTCATGTTTTACTGAGCTGACGTTTTCACCCAAAGAAATTTCAGCACATCAGGTTTAAGATTATCCTCGGGGAGGTGATATCAGGGCACCTGCAGAGGACTTGACCAAGCAATCTTCATAGTACAATTCAGTCACTTTAACCGGTGCACCACCTGCTTTCCATATTTAATACATGTACACGTCCTTTAGCTGCAAATGTAGAGTCCAGGCTATGACTTAGAATGACATGACACAGGCGATTCTGCACATGCTCTGCTGCTCCTTCCTCCAATCATCTTCGATGTTGACACCTGCTGTGCAATGGAAACTAAGGAATTTGGTTGTTGCTGTTACTTCCAATGAATATTAAAAAAAACTGCTGTGATATGGATCAGAAAACAGCTCCAGATGTGACTTTTTTTTTCTGTTCTAAAATGCTTACACATGCTCTCACAGTCCTTAAAAGCAAACACCATAATCATGGTATTTTGTATTTTCGCATCTTACAGTTGAGTAAATATTGCATTTCACCCAGGTTTCTTCGGCTAGGAAGTGTTCTGGTCGTGTTAAAACTAAGACCTTATTCCACGAGAGGGATTCCTGTCCTCAGTTCATTTAGCTGGAGGTGAGGGTGGGCTAATGCACCCTCTCCTCCATGTGAGGGAGAGGCGTTTTTGTTTCCCACATAAAATTTGGCAATTAACCTAAAAAAAAATCACAGTTTCCCATGGTAAGCGATGGATCTCAGATAGATAACTAATCTATGGCTGGTAATGTCTGCCAGAGAGACTGGTACTGTTATCAATTCTGACATTGTGCCTGTACTTTCCCATCAGAGGTAGATACAGATGACTTTGATTTTCTTCTAGACTTTGGGTTTTATGTGGCATACACATGTGTTTCAGGAGGGTTGTACTTATTTTGGCTAGGACCTCACAGAGGGATTGTGCTGAGCTCTCGAACGGGTGATTAATTCAAAGTCGAAGGAAGAGGAGATGCTGCACTCTTTGAGGGTTGCAGTGTGAGGCTGATGTGGGATCAGTGGACTAGGTAGGTTATTTGCAGGATGTTTGACTAGTGGTGCACAGGTGCTGTCAAATGTCCCCTCTCAGATATCCACTGTAAATGTCTTTAAATAGCAAAAATCAGAAGTAAGCAAAAAATGAGTGTTGAAATAACACAAAATAGCAGGCGGTCCTGGCTTGTGCTTCTGGTTTCCAACCATTTAATCTTCCTATCTGCTCTGGTCTTTAATGGTGATTGTCAGCTCAGAACTCCTTGGCAGCAAAGATATAGCGTTGGTGGCTGGAAGCTGTGTTACCTTCCCACTGTGCGGATTTCATCACTCGTTCTGCGTTACACTTGCACGCTGCATGGTGGCTCAGCGTGCAGTGAGATTCTGGTGCTGCAGTACTGAATTACTTACTATTTTACCATAGGAGCCGACATCCAAGGGAGAACCTTAGCCTTCGTGTTTACTTGGGATATTTGACAAGCAGCTATCAAGCGGAGGTGGACATTAACCACAGTGAAATGAAAATAAATTCACAGTTAATACATATGACTTACTCGCTTGATGATGATGATGATCGGAGCTGCCGTGATGGCTGAGTGGACAGCACTGCTGGGGGTTTTATACTATGTGTGTGAAGTTTGCATGTTCTCCTGTGCTTTGAGGGACTCCTCTGGGTACCCCGGTTTCCTCCTGCAGTCCACAAACATGTGATTTTGCTAACTGGTGCCTATAATTTGGCAACAGTGTACGACTGTGCATGTGAGTGTGTAGGAGCCCACTGACAGTCTGGCATCCCATCCAGGATGTACCCCACCCCAGCCTTGTACCCTCTGTTGCCTGAGGTTGGCTCCTGGTTACCCTGTAATTCTGACCAGATTTAGCATTTAGAAGATGGCTTATAATACTATGTAACAAAATTTTAACTTTTTCTTGTTCCTGGGCAGAAAGTGTTATTTCCCAATTCCTTATGCCTAAAGTAAATGGAAAATACCTATTTTTCTCTTCAAACTTAGCTTTTGTGACCTGGGTAATTGGGGCTGATACATGAGAGTGAAATACATTACATTTCATTATTCAGGTCATAAAAACAAAGTTTGAAGGGAATAACGGCCATTTTCTATACTTTTACAACATAATCAATTCAGAAATAACACATACCATCCAGGAACAAAATTTGTGTTGCATAGTGTAATCCACCTGAGAGACACGCAGAGGAAAGTTGTGATCTCACTGATGAGGACAGGTAAAGTCTTCTGAAACAAATCTGGTTTATCCAAGCAGCTGCAATTAAAAAGCGGACTTACTAAGCCCTTCTAGGGTCTCTGTGGCAACTGTTTTTTTTCACATCTACATGTTGCTAAACTTGGCCATACTGCCACATGCCACAGTATATGGTGCTCCATTTAACCTAAGTATTGTTCTGGGTTTCGGCCAGGAGGTGGTAGAGTCATTAAGGGTGTGAAAATGGGTCCTTTATTTCCAGTTGACTCCCGGGTATTTAACACAATTATAAAACTTCTAGCACTGTAAATTATATATATATAATTATTAATATATAATTATTATATATATATATATAATATCCTGCTTTGGAAAAAAGCACAAGCTAAGTAAATTAAAAAGTACACAATTAGTAGTATCAGATGTAGTGATCCTATAATTCAAGGCTGTTTTTTAATGAAGATTGCAAATGTACCAACTCAGACTTTCAAACAATGTTCAAATAAAGATCAACCAATGTTGTTTTAAAAATTAAGGGCTGCATGCCCTCTGAGCTCTTTTTAATCTTGTAATTTTGCAATCAAACATGTAACAGAATACTGATGAAGTTTTGTCTTCTGAACCTGCCGGCATCCACCAGCTCCTCCTGAAGCAGGTGGACATGCTAAGACACAGCCTTTTCCAAAGCGCATCTGCTGAGCCCCATCTTATTCATCTCAGAATGCCACAGGAAGCCACAACATGTGAGAGTGTCAACTCGGGGAATCACCGGGGAGTCAATACAGGTCAATACAGAAGCCCATAGCTACCCTCTATCATCACACTTCCTAATGGAAGAAGACAGTTTCGTTTGAGGCTGTGAAAAGGCCAAGCACCCTTATAACTTTTCACACTAGCTTGTAAAAGCCTGTAATGCACCATATACTTGGGGCAAATGATCAGGTGCTGACAGAGGGTCCCAAATATGTTCCATTGTTTACTCAGGAGAAACTCTTGGAAAATGTAACAAGTTTTTTTTGCCTGTCTCAAGAATAATGAGCATACTTACTGGTACAAGGTTAAGATGTACCTGAGGAAATTTTTGTGGGTGAAATAGATATTCTTGACATATCAAACTACTGTGTTGTTGTTGTTTAGTCACGCAGTCGTGTCCGACTCTTCGCGACTCCATGGACCACATGGACCACAACACGCCAGGCCGCCCTGTCCTCCACCGCCTCTCAAAGCCTGCCCAAATTCATGTTCATTGCTTCCGCAATGTCAAAGTCCTTTCCCAATCTTAAACCACTCTGTTGTTCCATATTTGGTTCTGACTGTTGCTTCTTGACTCGCATACAGGTTCC
>JAACJT020000995.1:0-16927 GCA_009936485.2 Gymnarchus niloticus | reverse complement strand
GGGGGGGGGGGGGGGGGGGGGGGGGGGGGGGGGGGGGGGGTGGGGGGGGGGGGGGGGGGGGGGGGGGGGGAGCGGGGGGGGGGGAGGGGGGGGGGGGGGGGGAGGAGGAGTCACAGGTGGAGGAATTCACAAGTGTGAAAAACTGGGGTCCTCCTGGGGGGAGGGGTCACTTCCTGCAGTGGCACACCTGAGGGGGGCAGAGGATGGAGGCTGCTTCTGTGTACCAAGGGTGGCTTTGGTGATCAGGGACATCGAGTGTGGCACAATGGAGGGCAAGGCTGGCCTCCTGGATCTTGGGGATGAGAGGCACCTCTCTTTCTGCTATAGTGAGGAATGAGGGGTGATGTCAGTTGTTACACAGCAACAACCAGAGAACCTGCTTTGACAGAACAGGTGCACATTTCAATAAGCTGTACCACAGAGTGACAGTCACAGGTCCTCCATTGGCAACAGAGCCTCAGATGAGGCTAAACAAGGTTTAAATTACCACAAAATCAGAACATCGTGGTACTAAGATGAAACTACACCCAGAGACATAACTGGAGTACAAGCCTTTAATGTCCCGGTAACAAGAGGGTAAGCTCAGCATCACTGATTACAAAGGCATCTAGCACCAGAGCACTGTGGCTAACAAGCTGAGTGGGGGGGACCCTAGGTATGGTGAGCAGTCAATGTAAACTAAGGTTTGGGGATAGGCAAGTTGAACAGTGACCTGCCACAATGCACAACTTAAACCAGAACACATCTTTATTAACCAGAGGGGCAAAACGTCATGAAGATCAGCTGTGGGAACATTGTCCACCCTAAAGATCTTAACCAAGTCTTCAGGCAAGGCTTGACACTAGACCTGTCAAGACCACTTTGGACTGGGAATTAAAATAACATTCATCCATTGCACCACTCATCCCAGTCAGGGTCTAAACTCAGATTCAGTTCAGATATTTATAGAAGTATTTCAGGTCCCATAATGACCACATGTATTCCCATGCATGGCAACTGGAAGAATACATTTATAGCTGCCGTTCACCATTTCATAGCACGGCTCACCTGCTCACTGCCGCTCTCCCCAGCTGCAGGAGATGCTTTCTGCCGATCACCACTGCAGCTGCGCATGGGCTCATGGACTGAGGCTGCATGGAACACAGGAGACCATGAGGTACAGAAAGCAGTGATACAGGCACCACAGCCCATGTCTGGACTGCAGCACAGCCTGGCTGTGATGCAGGGCAAATTCATTATAATTCACACAACTGAGGGTACATATCCTGAGCTCACATATCCTGAGCTCTGGACAACTGACACCCCATCATATTCCCAAACAGCTGTGGCTACTTGCCCTGACCAAAGAAAGGGCAAGAGGCAGAGCACTGGGGCACAAGTGTTACCAACTCCTGGGCTAACTTTCTGCAGATAGGGCAGCACTTCTGCCCCTACCCTGTGATGCCTGATGAGTGGTGATGAGCATGGGACAGCATTCCAACTTGTGTGCAAGGCCAGAAGCTGGCCAGAGAGCCCAAAAACCCAATGGGAAGAGGAAGGGCAGAAGAGTGATGGCCAACCTACAGTACATCACAGCTACAGTAGCATAAAGGGAGAAAGTAAAGCAACATCAACCCCCCCACAGCCAGTGGTATTACCCAGGGCAGCAGCTAATAGCAGGTACATGACTCCAAAGCTGTGGAGGGTGCCAATAAGGAAGTAAACCAGGTCTCAGTATAGAACTGACTTGGGTGACAACTACAGTTGACAGAAAAAGGTCAGTTTAACTTAGAAAAGCAAATGAGGACCCAAACAGAAGTGGGACATTGGTTAAAGTGAGTTTAAAGTAGTTATTCAGAGAATCATGCAGCACAGAATCTGCACTTTCTCCCTATACATGTCTTCCATAGCATTGTGTTCTAGTGACAAATACCACTTTAAAAGTAGTATTCCCCACAGACCACCAGAGCCTCAGTGTAGGCATTTTACTTCACCATCCACCTAGAATCCAGTTTACTACAGGTTGATGCTTCCCAGTATTGAGGTCTCCACAGCCATTGTGGTTTCAGGACCTCTGAGGTAACTGCCTGAACTGAGGGTAGCTCTTGGGGGCAGGCAGATTTGGCCAGACTGTCTTGCACAAGCCTCCTCCCCAGCTCACCCTCTGGGTGAGGCCTGGAACACATGGTGAGAACAGTGGAGTCTGTCCTACAGAACAGCCACTTTATCCAATTGGCCTATACCCCAGCCTGAGGGAAGGCTGTGATCTGGCATTTACCTGGGCATGAGCAGTGCCTACAACCAAGGACAGCAGAAAGGTTAGTCAATAACTGGTGATGAAAAAAATGCAACCCAAGAGACAGTATGGCTACAAAGGTCCATTCTGTGGACTGCCACCTTATGGTGGAGGCGGAGGGCCCCAGTGATCCTAGGAGCTGTGTTGCCAGGGGCTACTGCCCCATGAGGCAGTCAAAGCAAACAGGTCCTGGGTGAGTACTCCTTTACCAAGTTTGTCCATAAACTGGATGTTCAAGAACAGGGATTAGCACACCTGACACCAGAACACTCTAGGCCACAGGTCAATTTTGTAGCTGCATCACCAGATCTGTATCTGTGCATCTTGGATACTTAGGTGGACAGGAGCTGAGTTGTCAACTGACCACCACCTGGTGGTGAGTTCATTCAGATGTCAGAAGATACAACAGCCCTAGTACACCTAAACAATGGTGTACTGGAAGCATTCACCCAAGGCCCCTGTAAAGATCAACACGCATCGCCAGCAGAACTTCTACTGTATTCTGAGGGAGGCTGGTGACAGACCATGTTCTGTGCCTCTATTCCTGAGGCAGCCGTAAGGTAGCTGGCATGTTGTGGGGGCATCCCCCAGGCCTGGTAGAGGACACCAGTGGTTAAGAGCCATCAAGCTGAAGGAATCCTATCAAGCTTAACTGGTGGGACTTGAGGCAGCTGACAGGTACCAGCAGGCCAAGCAGAGTGTGGCTTGAAGCAAAAAAGCAAGTATGTGAGGGTTTGGTGAAACTGGAAAATGACTGGGGGCCTCATTCTGGCACTGTCCACAGGAAAGAGAAGCAGTGCTTCATCCATACTGTTTACAGCTAGGGATCGTTTAGCAGTAGAAGGAACACTGAGGATCTCCTGAATACCACCAACACCTTCCTTGGAGGAAGGTGAGTCCGGGGACTTTGAGGACTACCCATAACTAGGGCTGTGGTCACTGTAGTTGACACCTCAGTAAGGGGGCTCATGGAGTGGATGAGATTCTCTGAGATAAGGGAGTTGGGCTGTCACCACAACATCATGGAAGATGGGGACAGTGCCTCTGGATTGGCAGACTGGGGTGGTCTTTAAGACCAGAGGATGCTCCAACTTTAGGGGATCATACTCCTCAGCTGTGCTGGGAAAGCCTAGGACAGGGTACTGGAGAGGAGGATCTGTTGGTTGAACCTTAGATATGGTTCTCAGCCTGGTCACAATATACTGAACCAGCTCTTTACCCTCAAGGATAAAGAGGGTTCATGAGTTTTCCCAACCACTATACATGCACTTTGTGGACTTGGAAAAGGCATATAGCCATGTCCTTCAGGGGGTCCTTTTGCAGCCACTTTAAAAGTATCAGGCCCAATGCTATAGGTCACATGGTCCCTGTATAACCAGAGCACTTGGTTTGCATTGCTGGTAGCAAGTCAGACTCATACCTGGTGGGTGTTGGGCTCTGCAATGGCTGCCCGTCACTGATTGTCCATAAGTTGAGCAATTTCTAGACACAGCCAAGGGGTAGATGTCTGGTTTTGTTACCTCAGGATCACATCAAATGAAGCCAACAGAACATTGGCAGACCTCTAGCTTACACTGGGGCTGTTTGCAGCCATGTCTGAAGTGGCTGGAATGAGGAGCTGCTGATCCAAGTCTGAGGCCATGGTTCTCAGCCAAAATAGGGTGGATTGGCCTCTCTGGGTTGGGGATGAGTTGCAGCATTTCAGGGTCTTGTTCATGAGTAAGGGAAGAATGGCAGATCAGGGCAGCATCAGCAGTCATGCTGACACTCAGGCTGTTATGGGGAAGAGCTCAGACAGAAGGCAAAGGTCTCAATTTACTAAGCAATCTATTCTCATGCTTTGGGTAGCAAGCTAAACAGCACTGTAAAAAGCAGTGGAAATGAGCATCCTCCATAGGGTGTCTGGGCTCCTCACCCTTCAGGAGGAGCTCAAAGTAGAACTGCTAGTCCTCCACATCAAAATGGAACCAGTTGGTGGTTCAGGTGTCTAGGATGCCTCCTGAACACCTCCTATGGTGACATATTTGGAAGCGAGGAGACCCTCAAGTAGACCCAGGCCAAAGAGAATCACATCAAGGTTGACCTGGGAACACCTTGCCCAGTAGAGCTGAAGATGGTGGCCACTAGAGGAGCATCTGGGCATCTTTGCATAGGTTGCTGCCCATGCAACCCACATTAAGGTCATGCATTAGGTTACTTGTCTCAATATGGCAATTCAGAAACATGCAAGCACTTAATTAAATGGTAACATTTTAGCACTGAAGACTCAGTTTAGTCTAAACATTGACAGATCAATATGCTGATGTGCAGCAACCTTTAGCAGTGCAATGCATCCATCAGGAACTTGATGGGATGTAAACATCTGAAAACTGCTGGTCAGATTTGAAGACCATGAAGAAACTGGAAGGTTAAGGTAATGCAAGTGAGCAAGCATGCATTTAACATGTTTCAGAAAAAAGTTCCAGCCATCTGGTGTATTCAATTACATGGAGGTTGCCAACAGAAGCATTCATATAGAATGAACCTTTGAAATCCAGCAGTGAATGTTTGAGGTTAGTGCCCCCTCCCCCCAATATTAACAGGCCAGTCAGTGGCTGAGCTTTTCCCCACAGACCTGTAGGCTATGGTCTCTAGTTTTAAGAGAATTTACTGTTAGGTCTCAATCAATAAGTCCATGCATCTTAATGTTCATGCCAAAGCCCATATAAGCAGAACAGGCCTGTTCTGCAAAATGGCTACTCAGATGCAGGCCACGTCACAAATGTCATCTTCAGTGAAGGGCACATCACTATAGAATTTAACTGAACTGGTAAAATTCCATAATTTGCTTTTCTTAATGGCCTGTGTTCAAGCAGAATCTGGTAGCCTGCAGCCTTTGAGAAGCCATATAAGTGGATCACTAATGGATGTGTCCACACCAATGTAGAGTACAACAGGAACATGACAAACACCTGAAAGTGTACTTCAGTCAGTACTTTAAGGGAATTAAACCCCATAAGCAAATGATTGATCACAGAAAAATGCAGGATACAGAGACAGACCCTTTAAACCAACATAGATACAGCCGTACAGCACAGCCGAGGAAAGAAAGGCATACAGCAAAGCAAGAGGAAACTGGCCAATCAGGAAGTGCAGGAACACTCACCTCTCTCAAAGGAGCCAACCAGGGTGGCAGAAGATGACGACAGGTGCTTGCTGACACCAGAGCCGTGCTGTAGTTTGGCGTGTGAGGTGAACACAGCCCGCTTGTCCCCTAGGGGCAGAGAAGACAGTGCGGTTTAGAGCCCCAAGCACTTTCTGAAAAGTAAAGGTGTGCCACAGAAGCTGCCTGTACACAGATGCCAGCTACGACATCTGTGTCATAACACAGCAGAAGGCTGACTTGTCAAACAAGAGTTCAGGTAGACAAAAACATTGGGCCTCTGACACTGTAGGACGTTACCACTGTCTCACACAGCACACACACTCCCCTTATACACTGAGAAATCCTGCCATGTCTTTTTGCATACCTGCCAGTACAAACTGAACAGTATCCCTGTACATCTAAACTCATGGGGGGATTGCTGCTCATTCATCTAGCCATCTTCGACCTCCAGGTCACAAGGGCAAGAGTCTAAATAGTGATGCCCAGACCTCCCTCCCCTCTCGGGGGGGTGTTCCTAGGCCATCAGAGAACTCTCCAGTGTCTCCTGGGTCTGCCCTGGAGTCATCTTCCAATTGGACAGGCCCAAAACACTTCTGTAGGAGCCATCTTAAGCATAAATTCAGGCATCTGTCCAAGTGTTCATATTAATACAAAAATGCAGTATGGAACAGGAGTACCATTTTAAACCTCTACTGTATTACATTCCCTTTTGCCCCTACATGTATGGACCAGTACCAACTGCTAGTGCAGAAACATTATGTCACTGGTCCACATCAACTGAACTGTCAGCTGCAGGGATCTATGTAGTGGAACAAAGCTGCACACCTGGTAAATTTTAGTCATCTGCGTAGTATTTAAACCTGCAATTTGCCCTTGGAGTTCATGCCAAAATCTGATGGTGTGATTAAACTGCATCTGACCTGGTCAACACAAAGTATAAAGAGGAACAACATGTAGCCAGTTATGTCACAACCCACATGTGACCTGACACTCTGAAAACATAACCCAGGACCAGCACCTGGCTAAGTCATGGTTATTTAATATTAAACACTGACGGGACTAATTCACTCACCAAGACCCCACCCCAAATCAATGCCCTGAAGAGAAACAGCTCTCTTCGGGGAAGGTGGCGGTATGTTTGAGCATGAGAGAGCTCTGGTAGGCCAAGTGAGGGGGGAGGGGCACTGTGCTTTGAGGCATCCTTCCTCAGATTCCGTTAATGTTCCTTGTGACAAGAGGGAAGGCAGCATCAAGGCAGAGAGGCTGGGCTGAGAACACTGGGGATAAGACTGGGGACAGAGGGAGGAACTGGAGCCTGTTCTACATGGCTGTCACATCATGAGGGGCACAAGGGCCAGGGTTAAGGGGCCACAGAGCCATTCCAGGCTCAGATGTAAATCCACATCTGATTTGGAGCCAGAAACAGTAAAAATGGGACAGGAAAGAATCACAGGTGTGATGAGTCAGATCCACTGACCCCATGTCCCCAAACAAGGGGAATGGTTACCTCTGACCCCTGCTTACCAGGCTCAGCAGCATTGCCCCCTCCCCAGGACCACCGCTTGTGCTGCTGCTGCTCCAGCCGCTGACTGTGGCCTGGAGGCTGCCGCGTCATCACCCCGCGATGCTGCAGAAAATGGGGAAAGTCATGGTTTTGTGTGGGTAAATCATGCAACTTCCCTAAGGGTCTAGAGTCCAAGCAGCACATGTCAAAGGGGGCTTCATCTCTGCAGGCCACATGTAATGAAGTGGTTCACAGTAACATGGACTTTAACCATAAAGTTTAAACTTCACAGGCAAATTCAGATGGCCAGCTGAAACCACTCAAAGTCCAAAACATTGCATTTAATTTATTTTCTGGAGCCTAGTCTACGGGTCCAATGTCCTGTTGATGCCCCAAGAGGCTTGTACCCATGTCATGCCCACTGCTGATCCCCAGGTCATATGAAGGCAGATATCCCACAGTACCTACCTTCTCCACAGCAGACTTCCGCTGCTGCTCAGGGGCCATCTTGCTCTTGCGATTCTCTGGAGATTCTTGTGTGGCTGGGGGTGGGATTATACCTAGGCTGAGCCAGTCATGAAGCAGCACTAGCAAGACATGTGACCCTCCTTGCAAAACAACTACAAACTTCAGCTAGAGCTCAGTGAAGGAGTGAAGGATAGCAGGTTGGCAGGCTCCAGTTGGAGGGGAACCATCTTTTCCCCAACTTCCATTCCAACCCACAATTTATGGTTGCACTAATGACTTGTACAAACCCAGGTCAGAGTCACATGACTAACCACTCAGCTTGACCATTCACCAGACTTATGGTTCAAATGGAACCCCCATTGCTGTTAGGAGTGGGGGTCACAGCTGGGGACAAGGGCACTGCCGGCCATTACCTGCCTGGCTCCCCAAGGGCTTGGGGATGCTGGTCACACTTGCTATCTGACAGAGATCCTAATCACTTGAATTGTGTGGAGACTGCCTTTGTCCACAGAAGCCACACTTAATTCATGCAACCCCTAGGTCCTGTTTACTGACTGCTAGCCCAGATGACAGCTCTACTTCCTATGTAGAGTCAGATGGACTTGGGAGCTCTGACTTCTTCCCATGACCCTGATTAGCATAAAGCAGGCTCCTGTGCTGCCTCCCCCAACCCAAGTCTGTGAAAGGGATGGAGGAACACCATCTCTCCCAGTCCAGCCTCATTTTTTCCTCAACACTGCTCATTGCTGGGCACACTAGATGTACTCAGGATGGCCGTTCTACAGAGAGCAACTTACAGGACAACCTGCTGTAAGCGGCATATTCCACTAGACCAACAGCCTGTAAAACAAATGTTAAATGCTGCTCTTCAAGAAAACTGCCCACCAACTGACTGATTTGTGTCTTTACCCTCAAAGTGGGGAGTCCAAACAGACCTCATTCAGGTTTTAATGCTGCAAGCAACAAAATCAAGTCAGAGGTTGAGACCTCCAAAGCTAACACCAGCCAAGCATAAACCCAATGAACCTCTGCCAACTGAACAGCATCAGAGAGCCTTACCCTCTTCAAGCTGGTATGGAAGTTACACCCCCCAGAGGGGTGGATGGAACCTTCCTGGACTTTAGACAGATAGCAAAGGCACAATATTGAAAAGGGAAGGTCCCCAGCCAAGGGAAAGTGACAAATTCAACTACCTACTACGCTTTTCCTGGGGTCAAGTGCCTCAACTGTGGGGGACAGCTGACCAAACCCAGTAAGCAGAGGGGAGGTGGTGGGGGGGAACCTCAAATGGTCCCGCTTCATTACAGAATGGGTCAGTTATGAATGCAGCACACTAGCTGTGTAGAGTAGCACTGTACAGTTGACATGGTGATGGGCCTCCTTTTCAAACAGGCCAGTCTGCTGAAACCACACCTACTCCACAGAGCACCTTCTGTTTGACCAGCATGGTTTAACAGTATCAAAGCCATCCTCAGCTTCAGTCTTAAGACTGTTCCAAAGTTTGTTTGAAGCCCATTACCATGCTTTCCACCACATCGCTATCACCCTCACGTAATGACACTTAGCCATGTGACATTTAACTTCCAAGAGCAGCATGCAGTTTGAGTAACAGGTGGGTCTGAGAACTGACCTCTTGGCTTAGGGCAGATGACTATCAGTTTATTCCTGACCAACAAAATTATAGTAAACCTCTGCTGGAAGGTTGAATGGCACAAAAACTACTTTTGGAAACAGTCAATCTGCTTTAAAAAGTAGACATTCACAACACCTAATCATGTAAATGGGGTGTCCATTCATCACAACATCTAATATTTCATGAAAGGTTAACTAAATTAGCTCACTGGCAATAAACACCCTAACTTGCAGCAGACTAACACCCTGTCCACAGCTAAAATGACTTCATGCTGACTCCTAGCGTCGACTTGAAAAGCAGGTGAATTATTTCACGCTTCCCCTGGTACCTGAACCTGCTTCCAGAGGCAGGAGTGCTCTGCTTCCAGAGACCAGCCATTCACAGCAGCTCCAGTCAACTGGCCCAGGCAGTGCCATTTAACTTGATCATAAATCTAATTGGTTGATTGGAAGGACATGAATGCACTTGTGTGCTTGGGATTTGGAGTGAGGATGACAGCTACACCAGCCATTGGGATCCATGATGGAAGTGAGGGTGGAGCTTCGAGTTAGAGGGGACTTGGCAGGCCAAGTGAGGCCTCAAACTGGAGCGTTGAACATGATACTGTACATGTCTTGCATTATGCACAAGCCGGCCGTTAATGCAAAAATCGGTGTGGGCAGAATGGCACCACAGCCATTCAGCCCTCCACATGGCCATGAAAATGCACCTTTTAGCCGAGTAAATGCCCATCCAGCCCACAGCACAGATCAGTACAGGATCTTCATGGTGTGTTTGTACCAAAGATGGACACCTTGCACAAGTATGAGAAAAAGAAACCATTTCTTGCACAGCTTGTCCTCAGATGAAATTTAAATAAAAGGCCAGTTTGAATCCTGTGTTTATCAAGGAAATGACCCATGGAAGATTTCACACTTTTCACCGTGATGTATTGATCACTGCCAACTGCCATTGCCCTCCTCCCAGCTTCAACTCAGCCCTCTAATTAGAGAGCCTCATTGCAGTGGTGGTGGGTCAGATGGGCAGTACACTGCACCAAACCTTAAAGCAAGGAGGGGAGGTGCTGTGGACAGGAGGGACAAGGCCAGGTTAAAAGGGCAGAAGGTAGTTACCCCATAAAGGGTGACATCAAGTCAGATCAAAGAGCAGCTCCACAAGACGACACGAGTTTGCACGTTTCACACCCTCCATCGGCAGGAAAGCTGAGGTTTCTGTCCCACAGCAGAGGATCCAATGGCACAAGAGCAGTGATGCAGTGTTGGCAGCGCCATGTAAATATAGCATGTTTGCACACTCACAGCATGAACACCCTCACACCTGGGAACAGGATGACAAGTAAAGAGCTCAGGCACCTGCCCCCTGCATCTGGAGAGCTGTAGTATACCCACATCAGCTTTGAATGGTGACAGGAGACAGACCTCATCAGGGGGCCTCCTCTCTGCCTAAGGCCACAGCTGTCAGTAGCGCTGCTCAGGCTGTGGAGACTTATCCCAGTGAACTTACATTAAGCCCAAACACACAACCCCCCCCCCCAAAAGATTTGAAGCACTTAAACTAAGTCCCCTTGCCTGGTGTTTGGGTGTAGAGCTGATGGTGTTTAAGTGCTGGGTCTACACAGAACCCTGTCTAGGGCACCCTATTCTAGAAACAGGGGACAGAACATCAACTAGCTTGGCTATCATCATACTGCTGCAATTTAATCACTACGAATAGGTTTGTGATTAATACATAAAGGAAATAACCCATCCACCCCTCTGTCTTCCATGCCAAGTCTGCTAAAAACTGGCAGCTGGACAGGAGTGCCCATTAGAGCCAGTGACCCAGTGTAGCCAAGTGGTCTGGTTCGGCTGAGTCCCCTGGACCAGAGAACCACAGCCTACAGTGTTCTGATGACAAAGAGCATAGTCTCTGGATAGTAACCATCCGTGTAGTCAGTTCTAAATGCTGACTAACCCTGCCTGATTAGTTACACCACCATGGGGGGGGGGGGGGCAACTGTCCACCCAACTCACAGGCATAGCACTATCCATCTGGGGGTAAAAGCTTCTTCAGCTTCTGGGATGGGGCCTGCTACAGCATCTACCACAGGGTGTCAGAAAGGAAGGCCCACCCCTACCAGGAATTTTAGCATTTCATAAACACCACAAAGGAAGTGGCACATTACCACAGTCCCTGAGAAACAGTCACCATTCACCTCAGGGATTTCCAGCTGCCCCTCCTGATGTTAAAAATGTGTCAGGAAGGCCAACATTGAAAGCAGCTTGCTGGGAAGCCTTAATGGCTGATTAGGAATAGCACATTGCAGGAAAGCAAGGCTCTGCACAGGGTGGGGTAGCCAGCAAGCAATGTCGGTCAAGGGCCATGGAGATCTTCTGGGGCCCCAGGCATCCCACATAGGGCCTCATGTCTGCTGTGGTCAAGGAGACAGCCAGCACAGAAAGGCTGACCGAGAACCCCTCCCGGGCTATTTGGACCCTCCAGTGAGGACCTGGACTATATCCTCATGTTTTACCCCATGTCTCTAACTGCTTCAGAACTGCTTGCATATACAGAAGTACTAAACAGGGTGCATGCGGTTTAAAAAAAAAAAAAAACCAAAAAAAAACACCAATATTCTACTCAGAATGAACTCATTTAGCTCAATACAGTTTGTGATGCAAGTACAGTATACAGACATTATAAATAGTACTTGACAAAACAGCTACAGCTGAGTCACACTGAAACATCAACACTAGAGCAATGGGGTGTAAATACCCAGTTACTGCTGCCAGAATTTTCCTACAGCAGCAGCTTCTAGCCTGCGTGTCACAGATTCTGTATCGCCATGGGGGCAGGAGTTAAGGGAAGCTAGCATTTCAAACACCGATGCCAGGCATCACCACCACCTTCCGTGGCACTCACGGCCAGTCACAGCAAATCCAGGCTGCTGGCAGACCCAGCCGAGGTGGGGGTTCTGCTGCTTGTTAACAGACTGCAGATTAAAGATGCTACTTTCAAGAAAGCACCACAATGTATAAAAAGTAGAGTTAACTCAAATCTGGGACAATTTTGGCAGTTTTGACTTGTGCAAATTGTCCCAGATTAGAGTTTAGATATTTAAATCTATTCAGACAACTAGAACTACAAGACAGACGGCTGAATATACAGTTTTATAAAGCGTTTAAATTTTATAAGCGCTTCCCTTTCAGACGCTGTAACTAGACCAGTTTGTTTAATCGCATAACTTGCCGGTGTCAAACCATAGAGGTTTAAGGGTGGCAGGTACTTTATCAGACCAGAGCAGAAGGCATATGGCAAGTCCGCGTTCTAGCTACCGGCGACTGAGTCACGCTACAGATTGAGGGGGGAATCGCAGCATGGCCAATACGAGCTACGACGCACTAAGAGAGCTGGGAAGATATACTTCTCACATTGTCAGCTGACTCTCCTATGCATGCAGTCCCTGCATCCGGTCAAACTTTGCAGACGTCGCTAAACAGCTGTGCAAGTTTAAAGCACAGCAATGATAACCGAGTTATAAGCGCAAGACCTATGTGTCTATTAAATACCAGGTTGAAAGTTTGAGTTTTATATCGTTAGGTACGCATCATTTTCGTATCAGAATGCAATCAAAACACGAAACAAACAGCATAGAGCCGAGAAACTTAAGGATCATTAACCACGGCACCCGAACGATCAAAGGTCCGAGCTGCAAGTTGACGGCTCCGGCAAACTGCTCTTTAGCGTCGACCTTGGTTACAAAGTTTCCCCCATACATTGCCCCCCGAAGTCAGCATCGAGATTCAGACTCAGCACTGCATAGGATAACACAACATGCAGCGGCGTTTCTCACCCATCAGTGGCCGCTTTTCCTCCGCCATCTTCAACAGACTGCTCGTACCGAATCCTCAGATGCGGCAGGAGCGAGAGGTGATAATCGCCGGGGCTGCTTTAGTACGCACTAAACCCTACTGCAAAAACAAGGCAAGCCAGCCAAGCAGGCTACCGACACCCCCTCAAATCAAAGTTTTACTGCTGCGCGGTCAGCACGGCTTGATTGACATCGCACGGTAACAGATGAAATTAATGATGAGGGAAGCTGAGCACATACGGAAAATTATACATTATACTAAAGGATTAACGGGACTGTACACTAAGAGTTTCGTCAGAACATCCACATTGCTTTATGGAATGTATATCAATTTATTAGATACGCTGTTTAAAACGTGTAGCGATATCGAGCTTGTAAAATATAACCGAAGTAAATTCTAAACGACATAATTAAGTCAGTATATTAATAGATAGTATGCAATAATACAAGTAATATCTGAATTTTATGATGTAATACATGAATTTAATAGGCGCTATGACAACATACAAAGAGCTGAAGGCATATATCCTACTGTTTATATGTTCTCGGTAGACAAACATACAGCCTTTATTCTTCTACCCCATTTGAACAGTAGCCTGCGTGGCATCCTACACAATACCTATAGCAATACTTTGGTTGTCTCTATTCTGTTTCTACATATAGCATGGAACAAACTGCTGTATTATTTTGGTCAAATCAAGTCAAAAGTTTCATTTGAAGAACAACTAACCAGATTGAAGCGACACTATATGGTCAAAAGTATGTGGATACCAATTGATAGGGGTGTTCATGTACTTTTGGACTTGGTTAGCCACACTCATTACTGACACAGGTGTATAATTTAGCAGACAGCAATGTCATGGCAGAATGGGTCATCCTGAAGAGGTTAGTGACTTTCAACATGGCACCATCATAGGATTTCACCTTTCCCACAAGTCAGTATCAAATGCCTGCCCTTGTTAACTGCACGTGAAGTGACTGTGAAGTGGAAACGTCTAGAAGTAACAAGAGTTCAGCTGTGATGCGGTAGGCCACTCAAACAGAAAGGGACCTGATTGCAAAACATCAACACCTAACCCCACTAATTCTGTTATGGATGAATGGCAGCAAATCCCACCAACAAAATTCCATCATGTAATGGAAAGCCTGTCCAGAAGAGTAGAGGCTGTTATAGCAGCAAAGGGAGGACCAATTTGTACTCTTGGTTTTGAAATGCGATATTTCACAGGCAGGTGTTCACATGATACATACTGTATTACACAGGCAGGTGTTCATATAGGCCTAGTGTATTACACAGACAAGTGTTATATATAATACAGCTGATGGTTACATATTTTAGGCAATAATAATGTTTTTGAAGCAATGGATTCATTGGGGGGTACAGTGACTCAGTGATTAGCACTGTTGCCTTGCCCCTCCAGGGTTTGAGTTCTAACCCCGCCTTTGCTCTGTGTATGTGGAGTTAGCATGTTCTCCCTGTGCTTTGTGGGTTTCCTCTGGTTACTCCAGTTTCCTTCTGCAGTCCAAAGATGTGTAATAGACTTTTTGGCATGTCCAAATTGTCCACAGAGTATGCGTAACTCCACCCTATGATGGGCTGGCCCCCCATTCAGGGTGTCCCCCAGGTTGTATCCTAGGCTGCCTGGGATAGGCTCCAGGCCCATTGCAACCTTGAATAGGATAGAGTGTTTGAAAAATGGTTCAGGCATCTGGCTAGGATGTTTCCTAGACACCTCTTATGGGGGGGCTTTCGGGCATGTCCAACTGGGAGGAGAGCCCAGGGGTACACCCTGGACCGGATGCCAGTCCATCACAGGACACAAGGCTGGGGTACACCTTAGACAGGATGCCAGTCCGTCACAGGGCACGTGGCTGGAGTATAACCTGGATGGGATGAGTCAGAGGTTATTTGTTTATATTTTTATATGATACCACTCTATTTTTGGATCATCAGAAATATGTCTGTAACATGGGATGTGGACGTCCTGGGGGAGGATGACATCAGGGGACCGTCACTCCCTTCACCTGAGTCTTGGGAGGGTGTCATCAGGGGACCGTCATGAGTCCTGGGGAGGGTGATGTCAGGGGACAATCGCTTCCTTCATTTGAGTCCTATTGCTAATCATCACATTATACCAAGTTCACTTTTCTCCTGATCCCAGAAAATACGTCGGGATACCGACCCCCAGCCTCATTTCTGTGACGCAGTGGCCATTTTGTTTCCTCCTCATTCCCAATCCCAAATCTATTCCAATCACAAGCAAAACACGGCCTCTGTTCCTCCTCCCTTCTGTGAGTCACATGGTTCTCCCAGTCTTTTACTGTAGTGAAGCTTGCAAGCATGGATGGGCCCTTAGGTGTCATAAATCCTGGTAGGTTTGCTAGTGCAATGAGTGAGAAACAGGACACTATAAACAGATAGGAGAAGCTTACATAGCCTCCTACTCATATATTTTAAACATTTATGAGATTAATTAAGGAACATTCAACTATGGCATTACACCATGATGGGAACAAGATAGCAGAGATAGCAGAAGAAGATAGACATGTTTCATAACTATCCAGGTGAGTACTTGTGTGTGTGCCCTGCCATTTGTCTGTGTACTTCAGCATTTTACTACACTTAAAAGATTTTTATAAGCATAGCATATTTTATGTAATTTAACAAGACTATATAATGATTTCAAAAATGAAAAGTGAATATTTGTGTATATATGTAGGCTAATCTAAAGTTCAAGTTATTCATTCAGTTTTTGGTTAATGTTTAACTGAAAATCAAACAAGTAATTTTAGAGTCATATATGAAGACAAGAGGACCACCATCTGCTTCATCAGCTCTCAAACACTCTGGCCAATCAGTTGATTTAATGCAGCCCAATGTTAAAAGCACATTTTTGCAAAGCACTTTGGCAGATGTTGCGAAGGACTTTGCGGACTGAATACAGTTCTTTCTTTATAGCTCGGAGACCCTGAGCAGGAGGGAGAGAAGAGACAATCTGTATGATAGAGATTGCCTAGTGCAGTATGGAACAATCCCAGTGAATTAAGTAATGGTATCAAAATTTGAAAATGGTGAGATAGAAGATGTGTGAGTGTGACCTCAGTCATTCCCCTACCAGTCAGGTCAAGGCGCAGTTTATGACGATGATCACAAGTGACATTTGGGAGCTACTATTTGTCACCTTTAACTGTAGGACATGACATAGATCTTTTTTTGTCCAGGCAGTGACAGTATTTACATCACAATCATGATCAGTATATGGACCCAGAACTTAAGAGGAAGGTTCGATCGGCCTTTACAGCACTTAAATAGTTCATACAATTTCTGCCATTACCCAACATCTTAAGAACATCCACTCATCCTCTAACTGCTTATCCTGTTGCAGTTGTTTGTCCCAGGTTGCATGCAAACACAGTATGGGCAATTTGGAGACACCAATTAGACTAGCTGCATGTGTGTCTTAGGTTTGTGGGAAGAAACAATGTGTCATGCCCTCGCTTCCTCATTCCCCAACTCCCCCACTGTTTGGTTTCGTCATGCTGCACCTGGTTGCAGTGGTGATGCTTATTGCCTCATTATGCACCTGGTGCTGGTTGCCTCATTAAGCACGTTGTTGCCTGGGTCCCTAGCCTATTTCCCTATGTCAGCTCAGTGGCTTTGGAGAGTCTTGATCTGGAGGGTCTTGCTTGATCAAACTGGATAACGTGGTATTGTAAGTCAGCTTCTGGCTCCCTCAGATGCCTAGGCTCTGCCACAGTATGCCTGCCTGTTTGAGTGGCTGGTATTACTATATTCCAGTGGGTTGTCAAGAGTGATTCAGCCTGTGGAGTCCCGAGTCACCCTGATTTATGGGTACTTGATGCCTATGGGTGGACAAGTCTTCCCTTGTTCCTGGAGCTGGTCCTGGTTTGTCCCTGTCCATGTCTTTCCCCACTACACCTTCTCCAGGCATTCTCTCTGCCCCGCGTCCCCCCCCCCCCCCCCCCCCCCCCCCCCCCCCCCCCCCGCCGCCCGCCCCGCCCGCCCCACCCCCCACCCACTACATCCATCC
>JAACJT020000994.1:0-16931 GCA_009936485.2 Gymnarchus niloticus | reverse complement strand
TTTCCAGCTAAACAGAATTCTGCTTGCTGAATTCCAGCTAAGGCATTTCCTCACTGCAGAGTGCAAGCAGGGTACATTATATCCAGATGTTTTTCTTCTTCCCGCACATCTTTCTTTTTCTGAAGAATAAAAACCGAATATGTTCCATGGAAATTCAGAGTAGCTTTGGTGGCCAGACTCCAGTGAACTCCATCCAAGGATCCCTGGGGTTAATCACATTTTAAAGCAGAAATAAATTGTGAGTTTATCAAAGCAATTCTCTTATTTCCGTATCATTTCCTCTGCGGACGTACTCACTGAAACAGCTAAATCTCTATCCTCCACCTTCATACTAGGCCTGCCCTCCACACATGTGCACCCTGGCTGCAAAGCATCAGGGGAGCCTTCGAATTTGATCTGAAGAACCCGCACTTGAAAGACTGATGAGGTTTAGGGACTCTGAGAAGATGAAGCTGATGCAATGCTATTGATATATTAAATTCAGAGGTCACAGGGGGCCTAGAAGGAGTGATGCGACAAATGAAGCTTCAAAACCTAAGGTGGGCGGGACTACCCCAAACTACCAATCAGTGCTGGTCCTGGGGCTCTGAGCAGTGACAGACTGTGAGGAGAGCCACATGTCTTACCCTTACTATCCTCAGTTTGTTTCTTTCCTGTGGAATCGTACTCAAATCTGGCTATGAGAACTCACATCTCTAGGGTGTCATGGTTACAAAATAACAAGATTAATAGCTGACAGATGTACCAGAAAACTCTCACATGTTAAAGCCATGCTTGAAACACGTGAATATTAGACCAAGATGCTTCCTGAATTAAATCAAGGCAGAATGACAATTTCATAATACTGTAAACACAAATATCACAAATCTTGTTTTTGTGACATTTATAGGCTTATATTGTGTTGCTCTTGCATTCTCAAAAAAATAGTTAAGATGGTCATTGTACTTGAACTATTCATTCCAAAGTCAATCCTTTTGTAAATTGATTACCTCACTCTAGTTTACAATTGCCTCCAGGTTACTCTGCATCTACACAAGTAGATGGCGCTGTTTCTCTTTCAGAGACTTCTTCAGTAATCCCCCTGAGTGGATGCAGGCCAATCTGTGTTTTTCTGTTTTTTTTTTTTTTTATTCTTGGCAAGAATGTTGGGTAACAATGTTGGTCTGGCTCTCCCCCCAGATACACCGCAGCCCACAAATGACGGCGCTACAGCGCCTGAGGACGAGGAGGGCTCTCAACAGGCGTGGCCAAGACCAGACACTGGGCCATATGAAAGTTGGCTCTCTTATCTGTGGTAACTTCACTCATCGTGGTAAATCTCAGTCACGGTGGCCCACGAGTTACAGGAAAAACAAGAAAAAAAAAAACAATGTATACATTGTCATAGTGTGTGTGGATTTTGCCTGTTCTGTCTCGATGTACATACATTTCCCATGTAATCCAGTTCCCAACCAAGACCAAATTTAAGGTGTCCTGTTCATGTAAAAGCACCTTACATGTGTATAAGTGGCCTCTTTGCTATCCTGATCATGAGTGTGTAAGCAGCTGTGGATATGGTGTGCGTACTACACACCAGACAACTCCACCGTATGAGCCATCGTGATTAAACTCCTCCACAAGTACTCCTGCTCCACACGGTCAAGCCAGACGGAAGCATCAATCGCTACATCAACGCATTTAAAGCTTATTTTTGTGGAAATGTTCTTAAAATAACGACCTTCCATTGCCGGTGCTGTTTTCAGTCAGCGTGGGGTGTGGCTATGCAGTCCATAATGTCATAGAATGTTTGTGTGTTTCCAGTTATTCGACTTCCCAGCGGGTATAAACATGGTCACTTACAAGGTGGCGTCATTAAAAAATCCTCGCTGATGACATCCCCAGAGATGCGCCGTATCCCTGGAAAAAAATCGAGCTTTTCATTTGAAAGATTTATTAGAGCCAGCTGTGGACTTTAAATAGGCAGAGTGGAAAAAATGCAAGCTTTGGGTAAATGTTTCGCTGAAAAGAATTACGGCGGGTCGTTTACTAGTAATTCAAAGTATATGTCTGTAACTACATGCAGATGATTGTCCAAAGAAATTGTAAATAAAATGAAACTTCACATGTTGAAAGGAAGAACTGCTGAATATTACTGCGCACCAATGCATGCAAAACAATGAAAATGGACCAAACGCCCTGTTCCCTTCGATTTTAATGATTGAAAAAATGCAGGCCTATGCTGTGGTTATTAAATAAGACTATGAAACAGTAAGAAATCGAAACTTCCTGTTAAATAGGGGATACCTTGAATTGACGTCATACTTTTTACTCTTGTGGTGATGTCATCATTAACACGTCATAGAAGAGTTTGGAAGTTTTAAGTATTGCGTAAGAAAAGAGAATATTGTTCGTACTCGTTGCTCAGTTCTGCAAAAAAGTGATTAACCATCAAACACACTCCGACACACCGTGACAACCATGGCGTAAGGTGTTCATACTTCTTAATGTGATTTTGGTGAAGAAATACATATTAGAATATAAAATAAAATACATTACATACATTTTGAACAGATGATGTCGACTTTGTCCTGTAATCTCGTTAAAGCACATAATTAAACTTGCATGTGACAACCAATTGATCCTTTGACAGCCCCTACCGATATATATATATATTATATATGTATAATATTATATATTTAAAACGATAAGTACATTCTGTACAATGCGAATCTGCTCCAAAAGTTAAAAACTGGACTTAACGTTTTTAGAAAATGAAAATCTGTCCTGCGGATATGGACTCCTCCTCCAGCCTTCGACATTTACTTTTTCTTCCAGCCCCCCTTCCTCTCTGACTGCGTAGTCCCTCTCTCCATCCTCTCATTTCTTCTGCTGGGCAGAGTTTCCACAAAGCGACTGCAGCTTTATTGCAAAAACGGCATTTGCTGTTAGGCTACTTCTCTATGTAATATTTTTGTCGGAGCATCGGCTTCGAATCTGTCCTTGTTTTAACGCATGAGCTTCGTACATGAACCACAATAAGGGAATGATGATTTTTCCTGCATCCTTGGTTCTCATCTGGCTTCTCCCGTTATGGGTAGGGTCGGCAGCTCAGGAAGGTAGGAAGGTAGTGGATGGAGGTAAGCCGATCCTCTTATAATCTACTGTTTTGGTCAGAATTCGCTACTCCAATTAACGCTGGCAGTATTCAGTTATCGTCCTTTCTTTCTTTCTTTCTTTCTTTCTTTCTTTTTTTTGGCTTTTCTTTGAATATTTATTTATCGCATTAACAATCCTGCCAATTTGTGGATTGAGAATCTTAATTTAACGCAAAAAAAAAAGAAATGTATTAACAAAAATGATCCATAATATACTTATTGATCTGGTGGTTTGCTCAGGCTACTGCAGCATACGATGAAGCCGTGAATGAATGCACTGTATGATGTAAACTTCTCCTCAGTATATGAGGTGTCCTTGCGGTGCCATCTGCCATGCAAGTCCCAGATATGAAAGTGCGATAGTAGCCCATAAATCCTGTCTGTTGCTTGAGATGCCAGCTGTCTGTGAAATTCCCTGCCCACCTAATATCAGACTTTCGTCTAGATGGACCCCAACGTCATTTCGCTGTCAGTCATGCATCTTTCGGAAAAAATCTTTTGAAAAGCCTTAAAATCTGTAAATGAAGACGTACGCAATTAAGAGCGATCTTGTGTGTAACTATACCTTCCTGTCCAGGAATTAGCCATTTGCTCAACATCATTTACTCAGTACCAATTTCCTAATTGCATTGTTGTCCCAGATAAGGCTTATGAAGGTGTTATTATTATTATTATTATTATTAGTAGTAGTAGTAGTAGTAGTATTATTAGTATCGTTGTTGTTGTTGTATCGCATGTATAGACACATCCACAAAAGATTCAGCTTCAGGAAATTATTGCTTCAGTTTTATGTCCAATTATTTTATTTTACGTTATAAATCTTAGTATTTTTAAGCATTCATCATCTTATGTTTTTTTTATTATTATTTTTAACAAGAAGCTTTCAGCAAAAACATCCATATTAGTTTAAGCAAGGTCCCAGACTTTAAAGAAAGAAGCAACAACAAATAAAGAAACACTTTCTCTGGATCAGTCTTCATGCAAATTTATAAATCTTTGTTCCATAAACAGGTGATTTGTTCGATTTTAACAAAATTACAAAATAACATTTCAAATTTGGTTACTCTAGTGCCCCCCAATGACAAATCAATGCAAACATAGCACAGTTTTGTGGCTGCCTCAGGCCTGCGATTTTTTGGCACAAATTTACAGAAACCATTTTAACTGTAATCTGAAAATTGTTGGCCTCCTACCCATTACCCTCCATTTCGCCCCAATCCACGCAGCAATTGGTGTGGACATTTCTCTGTGCATCCTTGACCGTGAAACTTTTTAGCAAGCAGACAATCAGAATGGAACCATGATTAATCATGGAAGTTGACAGAAGAAAAATTAACAAAACAGTACATTTTCACTTAATTATTTGTCTCCATGTCTCCTTTAATTGTTGGTTATCTAAGAGACAGAATTACATTATAGACTTCATGCTTCACTAATTAACTTGCAACTTCTCTGCTGAGCTGCAAAGACTTACATGGGATAGTCAGTTTGCGATGACTGATTGTCTACAAATCAGTGCACATTTTGTAGCAGAGAACTTTGATTACTGGTTAATCCACTTTCTCAACAAACTGTTTTAAAAGTAATTGTAGCTTATAAATAATAAATAGAAAATGTAAGAATATGGATTTTTCCCCAGATTGTCCTGTGGACCTCTACTTTGTTTTGGATACGTCCGAGAGCATCGCACTGAGGGCCTCTTCTCCAGAGTTCTACATCAACCAGATCAAAGACTTCACTGTGCAATTCATTAATGAGCTGAGAAGCATGTTTGTATACGTATTTATACGTCATGTCTTTTTTCGCTTTAATTTTATGGCAGAAATTTACGAGAACTTTGTTTATTTTGTAAGCAGCAGAGATGAACGATGAGAGAGCTTGAGGAGAGGCAGTGTTTCACCTCAGCCTCATTACTATAAGGATTACTGTTAGATAAATAGACAGGCAGACTGACAGATATACTGTAACAAGGCTGTGCAAATCAACAAACTGGCAGATAAGAAAATTACACAATTCATAATTCAGTAATTCAGAATGATATAAATCAGATTTTAGCAGCTGAAATATAAAAGAAAGTACTCTCCTTAACATAGTTAAAAATTTCATAAAATGGGTAGCACAAACATGGCTTTATATCCATGTGTTTTGTTGTGATTTCCCAGCCGCCAGCCATGTGATCGTGATCTTCAGTGGAACACGGGGGTGTTGCACTACAGTGATGAAGTGGAGGTCATCCAGGAGCTGGCAGATGTGATTCAGAACCGAGCTGAGATAATCCGCAAAGTCAATGCCATCTCCTACTTTGGCAAGGGCACCTACACTGACTGTGCCATGAAGGAGGGCATCAGCCAGCTGCTGAGCAGGTGAGGAAGCTGACTGGTGTCAAAGTATAGATGCCATGAATGGACAATGCAGCAGAACTTCACAGGAAGGAAAGATGGTTGTGGGTCACCTCACCCTGGTGGCTGGAGTGAGTGATGTTACTTCAGACCCATTGATATTCTAACTGCTGTCAGGGTTGTGGGAACCCTAGACTTCATTCCAAGCCACAGTGGACACATGGTTATGGTGTATCCTGGATGGTATGGCAGATACACGCCATCCCACTGTATGAGCAACTAAGAGACACTCATTGACCCGTGTTGTCTTTGGACTGTGATGGAGTAACACAGGTAGAACAAGCAAATCTGCACACACAGAGCAGAAGTGGGATTTGAACCTCAAACCCAGATGGCATGAGACAGCAGTACTATCCACCATTGGGCCATCATGCCCCCTGTTCAGATGTTACACAAAAGTTTTTGTATTGCGGAATTTAACCTTTGCCCCTTGTCTTTGCATATGACCTATTGGACACATATTAATAATCATGCATCCGATTAAGACTGTTGCTCAGGGCCTTAAAATACCTTATTCTCTGGTCAGTTTTTTTAATCATCATATCACCAGCACTTCCAAGACTTTAAGAGTTAACCAACCAAATAGTGCCCAACTCCAAACTGAGTGCTGCGTCTCTGATTTGTCTCCAGCGGCTCGACCAGCCATGAGATGAAGTACATGATCGTGGTGACAGATGGTCACCCCAGTGACGGTTACAAGGAACCCTGTGGTGGTCTTCAGGACGCCGCTAATGAAGCCAGGCATCTCGGCATCAAAGTTTTTTCCGTGGCTATCATCCCAAGTCAAGATGTGCGTTCTGATGGTCATCCAACTCATCCATGAGCCATGTGACTGCCTCCATGAGTCATGTGGTCTCAGCAGGCAATCGAGGGATACTTGATCTTAATTATACATTTTTTAACTCTGCTGACTTCCAGGACAAGAGACTGCTTACAATCGCCTCAAACCCACAGCATAGGCAGAACTTTGCAATAGCAGACACCACGGATGAAGGTCGAAAGCAGGTCATCAACAACATCATGAAGATGATTGTGAGTATTTGAGTGTCACATCGTCCCTAGAAGAAGGCTGAGATGTCACTTCAGATGTCATGCGAAACTTTTTGTACCATCTCATATGGAATGTATCCTTTGCACATTATATTTGCATATGGCGTGATAGACCTGTTCTGATTTTCTACTCTCTCCTTCTTCCCCACAGAGAAACGGCACAGAAGATGTGGTAGGATTTCGCCGTTCAAATTCTGTATATGAACAGTCTTATTAAAATGTTTTACTGCAGTTTACAGGTTTGCACTAATTGTCTTTTCTTCTGCATCTCTGCAGTGCTGCACTGTTGATTGTCATGTAAGTGGCTACTTGGGTAAACATTTTGTGTTTTTTTTTTCTTTTCCACCTGAAACCAGAAAACCCACATAAGAAACATGGATTTATTTTTTTCCTAAATTTTCAGTAATTTCGAGGTTTTCATTTATAAGGCTCTAATGATCATTTGGTTCACTTTTGATGTTTCCAGTAATAAGGAGTGCAAAAGGATGTTTCATCTGTGATAAAAATGAGGTGTGTTCCCATGTTTTTAGGCTCCAGCTGGACCTCCAGGATCTCCTGGTGATTTTGGACCCAAGGTGAGTCACACAAAAATTGATTTTTATCATCATATAAGGCATAAGATTCACATTAATAGTGGTGCTCATTAGAATATTGGACAATGGATAAAGCTTACATTAACTGTGGTACTCAGAATATTTGATAAGAGATATAGTTCACATTAACTGTGGTACTCAGAGTATTGGATAAGGGATATCTTTCACATTAAGTGTGGTACTCAGAGTATTGGATAAGGGATATAGCTCACAGTGACTGCAGTGATATTTGAGGCGACAGTGAAGTTTGTTTTGGTGATCTGTGGTTTGATTTGGGTCTGACCATTCTTAACCCCATGCACTGATTTATTCTGCAGGGTGAGATAGGCAGGCCAGGTATTCCAGGAGAAAAGGGAGACATCGGTCCTGCGGTAAGTGGTCCAGCCCCCCTTCCCCCCATGCCAGTATAGAGAATGCACCATAAGCAGGTGACCTTCATTTCTATTTAGACGAAAACAAATTGGCAGTAGGAGGAGCTACGGTGAGAGGAATGATAGCTTATTCAAGGTGCCCTCCTTCAAGCTTCAAACACTTTGGGTTGTTTATACTTTCTAACTTGGATTGGCATCCACTCCAGCCAGCAGGGTCACACCATCAACCTTGAAATTCGTCCCCCACAACCTCTGGGGCCATTGACAATATCTAGATGCCATCAGTGGAAGGCAGACAATGTGTTCCTTACTGTTGGTCCTACCATGTAATTAGGGAGCCTATTCAAGGAAGACCTCTTGTGTGTAGGGTCCAAGTTCTAAAAGTCTAGGTTATTGCAATTGAGTCTTATGGCTGATGCATGCTCCACAAATCCAGACCTGTTGAAATGATCATTTATTTACACTAATTCCAGAAAAATTTAACCATATTAAACTTAACCCACATCTTAAACACGGTCAGAAAACCATGAGGCTCCCCCGCTGTCTCTCTAACCTAACAATTTTGCCCTGCATTGCACTCCTCTCCAAATGACGCAGCATCTTTAAAGAGATGGCATCCGTTATAACGACAGCAAGTCATCTAATTCCAGTTCAACAACATAAGCATTATTTCAACCTAATGCAATAATGTACTTACAAAAAACAATTACTGAATAAGCCAAACACCCGTCCACATCAAAATATGAACTTTCCATATATAAAAGACATATTGCTCCTACACCTAGCCTGTATGGGTGCGTCGGCATCTGAGTCTGACAAAGAAACATCTACAACCTGAAGCACGCCGATGTGTAAAGTGGCACCTCTCTTCTCTTTGTCCTGACAGGGAAGGAGAGGAGACCCAGGACCTGCTGGTTACCAAGGAATGAAGGTCGGTAGCCACATTTTCTCCACCTTTTTACATTGTTTGTTTGTACAGGTGTGCTTCTTTGTTCCAGGTTTGTTTTTCACTTGGTGTAATAGACGTTTTCTTGTTTCTTTTCCACAGGGTGACAAGGGAATTAAGGGCACCAAGGTTGGGCATGCTTTCAGTCTTTGTTTTATGAGACTCTCCTTGAGGCATTCACTAATTTGCATTCTAATCAGCGTAAATAGCTGCACATAGTAATGGTAGACTGACTTACAAAAGTATCACAGTGATGTGAAAATTCAATGATACCATCCTCAGACTATTGAACAATATTGTCTGGTGGTCTTTTGTGATATGGATATGAAGAATGATGTTCTGCTAATGTTGTCTTTGTTATCTTCATCAAGGGAGATCGGGGTTTCAAAGGGTACAAGGTGAGTTATTTCATTATGACCACCTTGTCTTGGGTCGTCTTAGAACCACTGTGTTTCCTCAGACCTGTCGCACATCCTTCCTTCTGTAATGATTCAAGCTTCTCTCCATCTTCTCCAGGGAGACAAAGGACATCCTGGCCTCGATGGTGTAGATGGACTTAAGGTGAGCATCATGATTCATGCATATGAGTACTAAGGAAATTTGTTGCATGACAAGTGCTATTTGTTAATCAACATAGTATCTCTCAATGGGATCAGCATGCTTTGCCGGTAAAATTTAATAGTTGAAGCTTAGAACTCTGCGTATATCAGCATTAGGTCCAAATCCCACATCTGTTGCAGTAGAACCTCAAAGACTCAACTGTAAGAATGACCCAGTGTTTGAGTATAATTGGTTGCCTTGTAAATGGACCAAGGTCTGGCTGTTAGAGAAGTATTTATAACGTAAATGTCATAGACCAGCACAAAAAACGATGGAGAACCATGTGCTTCTGAAAAGAGCTATCTGCTGACTATGGCTTGTGTTGCTGTTCTCTTCGTAGGGTGAGGCTGGATTCCCAGGACTGCCTGGCTGTAAAGGTGAACAAGGCAGCGAAGTAAGTGAAATATGCTTAAAGTGCCCCTCCCATGAGTGTTCATGCTACTCGCCAATGTGTTTAGATATGTCCCACTTTGTAAAAACAGTCCCAACACTCCATCTGGCACTGGCAGCGACCAGGCTGACGTTCCTGTCTTACAGAACCCTGAAGGGGGGTGCCGCACCTTTTCTTGTGACTCGGTTTGACTTTGGGTTTTTCTTCACGAAGCTTATAGCATTTCTGTTTTTATACAGGCTTCAGAAACATTATTATTATTTAGCCTGCGTTGAGTCTTCACTGATGAAATTCCATTAATTTTTTAAATGTCATAGCTGGGGCTCTATTTCTGATTCTGGGATTTACATACGGTACATGGAAGATGTTTGCAGAATGTGGGTCTGCTCTAGAGAATGAGTCTTCACATTAGACCTTAGTAGAAGTTTTACCTGCACTTGTGTTTGGCATTTTAATATGATAAAGAGCCGAAGGAAATAGACACTACTAGGAGTGTCTTAGGCATTCTGGCCACCACACAAAAATCTTCTAGAATTTTCTTTCTGATTTTAAATATTAAAACCACAAAAATTGAATTCCTATAATAGATTTTCATGTCTTCATTCTGTACTTCACAATTTTATGAAAATAGCATTGGGAAGATGTCTGTAGTTTATTTGGTACTACTGATGATCAAATTTATCAAGTTAGTTTAACAAAATTTAGCGAGATATCATTGCTTTTTGCTTTCGTTCTTTTGATAAAGCATTACCTGTTTTGTTATACAGGGTTTACCAGGAGAACGAGGTCCAAAGGGAGATCCTGGGACATCTGGTATCAGAGGACCAAAAGTAAGAAGATAGTCCGGCAATGGTGTCTATAGTAATGTATAGATCCTATAGCTGGACTAGAAGGCCAATTATCTGTTATATTTGTACACTGCCTGCGATGACGTTTTACACATCACATGCCTTGTTGTCTCCAGGGAGATCCAGGTGATGATGGGGGGCCTGGAAGGGCAGGCCGCAGCGGCCAACTTGGAACGAAGGTACATGGACACAGCTTAGGGCAAACAGGGTCTCTCACGTGAAATAGGGGCAGTGGTGAGAGTGGGCTGGTAGGTGATGAACTGGCATTGCCAGCAGCACAGCAGGCTTTTTAAATTTCTTCATTCAGTTTTTTTAAATCAGACGTTTGATCTGCTTCATTTTTACAGGGCAACAGAGGACCCAAAGGCCTCAACGGAGACAAGGGAGAGAGGGGAGATGATGTAAATTCCTTAATTTGACTTCATTTGTACCTTTTCTGTGTAATGAGTGCCACTCAGCAGGAAACCCAAGAATCTGATTATGTCAAGCCTGAGTCTGAGTGTGAAGCATGTCTGTGAGTTCACTAGGAGGATCGCCATGTCAGCTAAATCGGGACTCACAGAAGGGCTTACATTACCTAAATTTAGACTGCCATGTACTGTTGAAGATGACTTCCTTAATTCCTTAATTCTGATTGTTTGGTATCTTCTTCAGGGACCCGCAGGGACAGATGGAGACCGTGGTCCTCCGGTAACGTCGCCGTTTTTGTAATTGTCTCATGGAATATTCCAGCATGTTGTGTTTTTTCATGTGCAGCTCAGTATTGTAGTCAGTATTCATGTCAATACTTGACCACCTCCTGGACTGATTCTCTTTTGCTGTCCTTGTTCATCCTTTAATAAGCTTTGTGTGGGCTGATTTGTTGCCAGGGCCTACCAGGAGATGATGGTGAAGAAGGTGCCCGTGGACAGCGTGGACCACGGGGAGAATCCGTGCGTACTCTTATCAAACTTACTTTTGTGATATTACTTTCAGAATGGTTCAAACAGTTATTCTGAACGTTATATATATCTCTATGTCCTGCCTGAAGAAGTGATGGTCCTGAATTTACCACAGGGCGAACCAGGACCTCGTGGAGAACCGGGTAGAGAGGGACCTCCTGGTGCCAATGGAGAGCCGGTAAGGAAGACAAATGCGGAATAAATGCTGCCTGTCGATGCTGTGCCTCTGGACCAACATCCTTTCTTAAGGCAGGACGATGGGTCTTGTCATAGGGCTGGATGTAATGTGCCATTAGGCTTCCATGTTCTCATAGGTCTGGATCAAATTAAAACAGCGTTCCGTTTTCCTCTGCAATTTGATCAGTTCTTCGGGACACCAGTAGTAATGTTTAGTGACATACTAATAGCAGGTTTAGAGGAAAAAATGTCGATATGCAATATCATTGATAATGTTCTTGCAACGGTGACAAGATATTTTGAGCAACCATGTCGGTCGAAGAGCTTTAGAAGCAAGTTATTGGTCTGGAAAGATCAAATTCATTAATTCTGTAGAAATGCCATATATGGTTAAAGATGTGATGGAGGATGGTCTCTTTTTGTTAAGTACACTGCTGATGCAGCCCAGCACCCCAGGAGCAAGCAGCCATTATCAGTCTTCTCCAAAACCCAGCGTCCTGCAGCCTGGATGTGTAGTGGATCCAGCCACACTATATGTACAAGTACTTTCTCACCAGCTACGTCCACCTTTGGTCGATAGACTCTATGAGAGATTCTAATTATGTGAACATGCTCTGCCTGTTGTCATGCAGAGCAGGATGGGCTTCAACATTGAGTCTGGTTCCTCCTGAGGTTTTTCCTCATTTCTCCTTAGGAGTTTTTCCTTGCCTCTTTCACCTCAGGCTTCCTCTCTGGGGACCTCATGCTCAGCATTCTGTAAAGTGCCTTGGGAAAATAACATTGAATTTGACTGAATGGTGTTTTGCATGTTCTAGCTTAAACCATTGTCACGTTGTTTTGCATAAAGTAATGGTATGATTCTCAGAGTTACTATGACCACAAGTTATTGTACTCAACTATGAAGTATTTGAAGATTTTAATGATCATGATCGTGAGGATCATGATCATTCTTTCGGGAGGTAAGGTCCTACTTAAGAAGAAAACCTCCCTGCAGCACTGAGTCAGTGCTCCTGCTGTACGTTATTGCTTTCTGTGGCACACATTTGTTTCCAGTCATAGTCGGGGGGTGGCAACATTTGCATCCAAGTCTGTAGAGACGGGAAAGGGGAGAGGGAGAATTCTCTAGAAATTCTGAAGAACCTCCAGGCATTCTTTTGTGCTGGTTAATCCTTCCATGTTACTTATTTCTCTATGGGACAGAGAAGACATTACTTTGAATCTGGTTGGCAGTCTTTCTGTTTCTGGTTTGCGAAATGATTGCAGAATCGAAATAGTCCCGACATCCAGTTTTTCTCCAGAATGCCTACATTCTGAAGGTAGTCAAACTTGCTCTTTTCCCTGAGATTTATTCCTAGTCCTTAGAAAATCCCCCTAAGAAAATTAAATGTCAGCTTCTGCTGTTACTGATGCACATGCTCTCCGTGAAAACCTCTCAATGATTAACATTTCCACCCTTTGTCGCTTTTCTCAGTGTTGAGTCTTTTAACCACTTATCTACTACATGGTTATAGCTCTAGCACTTTTCCCAAGTAGCACAGAGTACTGTGATGAGCAAAAGTCTGGATGGGACACCCGGACATTGCAGCTGTTGGATCGCAGTCTCCAAAACTGGTTTCTTTTTTAGGGCGAAAAGGGCCGTCCTGGTGCTCCTGGATACAGAGGAGATGAAGGCCAGCCAGGACCTGAGGTTAGTTGTAATGCACATTATGGGATGCCTACACCTTAACCTTGAGAGGCCATCCAGATGTAAATCTGTATGTTATATAAATATCGGCACCTAAAAGAATCTGGGAAGGATTTGATTACATATGTCAATGAATAAATTTCCTAGAAGTAACGGGATGATATGTGCCTATATGTTACGGCTGGGTAGCAGTGTTTATGTTTATCGTTCAGCACTAAGTTTGTACATGTTACCCAACTGCACTCCCTTTTCCTGTATGCCTCAGGGACCCAGGGGACCAAGGGGATTCAAAGGGTCACTGGGAGACAGGGGACTGATGGGTCAGAAGGTCAGTCATTTGTTTGGTTGGTGACAGTGAGAGAGAAATGTCAATGCTCATTTTGTATCAGTCCTGAGTAACTTTCTTAGTCATGCTGCCCATATCCATCCATCCATTTGTCCATCCATCTATCCATCCATCTGTACATCCATCCATCCATCCATCCAGCTTTTACACCAGAGGGTTAACCATGGACATTTTGTTCTTCATATTTGGCTTCGGTTATAAGAAGACCCTGCTGATGCATGGCAGCATCTCCACAGCACCGCTGTGTTAAATTTCACCTTGACATCGCATTCCATACATTTCCAACAGTCAGATAAAATTTAGGCATACATGTTCATTTGGGTCCTTGCCATGAAAATTCATTATCTCTACCCCCCTGTATGGAGGTTTAATTCTTCAAGCATACTGTGAGAACATCCTCTTCCTAGTAGCTGTGACAGAAAAACCACATGCAACATCCTGGGCTTTTGGCATCAGCACCATCATTTTTCAGTCGTTACTTTTATCTGGACACACAATACAGATCACACCATAATGTGGTCTTCTCTCCTTCCTCAGGGTGAAGCAGGCGACCCAGGCAACGGAACTCAGGGCTGCCACGGCTTCCAGGTAAGCCTTATACCTACCTGAGAACATCTCGGTTTATTGGCGCTTATCTCCTGCAATGCTGATGCTTCTCTCTTTTCCTGAAAGGGTTACCCCGGTCCCAGAGGAGAACCTGGACAACCAGTACGTTTTCAGTTTCCTCCCCTCCAACATTACTGATACATTACACTCTTGTCACCGTGGAGATAAATTAGAATGATTTTATGGCTTCCAAAAGATAAGAGTATTAAATCTGGAACATTGATGGTATAATGAATTTGAAGTGCCTTCTTACCTTTGGAAGGTTGAAACCATCTATGGCTGGAGGCCAAAGGTCTTTTTTTTCTGCTCTCTTTGCTTCAGGGATCAGATGGCACCCCGGGGCCCAAAGGAGATGATGGGGAACCAGGTGATCCTGGACCAGATGTGAGCCATTCTCAGTTTCTATTTATTTTAAACTTATCTGGATTGATTTGCATATGAAATACTGAAAATAACTGCCACAGAAATCCTGCGGTGCTGCAGACGTGTAGGATAAGCAGAGGCAGCACAACAGAGACAGTTGCGTTTGTGTTGCTTTTGTCTGGTGCTGAGCGAAACGGTTTTCAGAGCCTTGCTGTGTTTTGAACTCTGGCAGCTGTCTGTGTTTTGTTGTCATGGGGACAAGGAAATAAGGGTCACAGTGAAACAGATGAGGATTCAGTCATCCAGGTTTAACCATTTTTGTTACTTTGAGCCCCCATCCTTTCCCCAAAAAACACAATTACCATGGCAGCCAAAAAGGGGTGCTTTTTAAAATTGAGTCTTTAATGTAGAAATGTCCAAAATACACAGAATGCGAGTTAGCACATCAAATCTTGATGGGTAAATATATTCACTGTACCCATCTAATGGAGGATAAATATATATAAAACATATACATTGCTACGTATGTATACTCAGTGGCCAGTTTCTAAGGTACACTTGCTGGTTGATGCAAAAAACATACTCCTCAAACCAACAAATAATCTGGCTGCAGCAGAACACAAACAGCGAGCAGACAGGGTTAACAGGTTCAATAGCTTTCTGGCTGGGCATCCAAATGGTTAAAATTTGTGATCTAAGCCATTTTGAATGTGGTGTGATTGTTGGCGCCAGATGTGGTGACTCTAGTATGTCAAAAAAGGCACCATCTTGGAATTTTCTCAGATTACAGTGTTGAGTTTTCAAAAAGTGGTGCGTGACTGAAATAAGTGGCTTTCTACGGGCAACAACACCTTGTAAATGACAGAGGTCCGATGAAAATAGGCAGACTAGCTAAAGCTAACAGGAAAGTTACATGTGCAAAAGTAACGGCTTGGTACAATACTGCTGTGAAGAGTGGCTCCCAGAGTTTATGATTCGTCAGCCCGTCAGGCAGTTCTGCAAACAAAAGGACATCCTACTCAATACTCACTAGCTGTACCTAATAAAGCAGCCACTATGCTGCAGGTATATAATACAGTTCTGGACAAAGATACTGTACCACTATCACAGTCCTGGACAGAGATACTGTACCACTATCACAGTCCTGGACAGAGATGCTGTACCATTATCACAGTCCTGGACAGAGATGCTGTTCCACTATGACAATCCTGGACAGAGATACTGTACCACTATCACAGTCCTGAACAGAGATGCTGTACCACTATCACAGTCCTGGGCAGAGATGCTGTACCACTATCACAGTCCTGGACAGAGATACTATTCCATTATCACAGTCCTGGACAGAGATACTGTACCACTATCACAGTCCTGAACAGAGATGCTGTACCACTATCACAGTCCTGGACAGGGATGCTGTACCACTATCACAGTCCTGGACAGAGATGCTGTACCATTATCACAGTTCTGGACAAAGATGCTGTACCACTATCACAGTCCTGGACAGAGATGCTGTACCATTATCACAGTTCTGGACAAAGATGCTGTACCATTATCACAGTCCTGAACAGAGATACTATTCCACTATCACAGTCCTGAACAGAGATGCTGTTCCATTATCACAGTCCTGGCCAGAGATGCTGTTCCATTATCACAGTCCTGGACAGAGATACTGTACCACTATCACAATCCTGGACGGAGATGCTGTTCCATTATCACAGTCCTGGACAGAGATACTGTACCACTATCACAGTCCTGGACAGAGATACTGTACCATTATCACAGTCCTGGACAGAGATACTATTCCATTATCACAGTCCTGGACAGAGATGCTGTACCACTATCACAGTCCTGGACAGAAATACTATTCCACTATCACAGTCCTGGACAGAGATACTATTCCAATATCACAGTCCTGGACGGAGATGCTGTACCACTATCACAGTCCTGGACAGAAATACTATTCCATTATCACAGTCCTGGACGGAGATGCTGTTCCACTATCACTGTCCTGGACAGGGATACTATTCCATTATCACAGTCCTGCACAGAGATACTATTCCATTATCACAGTCCTGGAGGGAGATGCTGTACCACTATCACAGTCCTGGACAGAGATACTATTCCATTATCAGAGTCCTGGACGGAGACGCTGTACCACTATCACAGTCCTGGACAGAGATGCTGTACCACTATCACAGTCCTGGAGGGAGATACTATTCCATTATCACAGTCCTGGACAGAGATGCTGTACCACTATCACAGTCCTGGACAGAGATGCTGTACCACTATCACAGTCCTGGATGGAGATACTATTCCATTATCACAGTCCTGGACAGAGATGCTGTACCACTTTCACAGTCCTGGACAGAAATACTATTCCACTATCACAGTCCTGGACAGAGATACTGTACCACTATCACAGTCCTGGACAGAGATACTGTACCATTATCACAGTCCTGGACAGAGATACTATTCCATTATC
>JAACJT020000993.1:0-16933 GCA_009936485.2 Gymnarchus niloticus | reverse complement strand
AATTGACAAAACTAAGATCATAGAAATAGAACAAAAAACAAAAACAAAACAGACAAACTCCTTGCCGGCCGGGGGGGGGGGGTAGGGCGGGGGGGGGGGGGGGGGGGGGGGGGGGGGGGGGGGGGGGGGGGGGTGTGTGGCTCCTGCAGTCCGGGACCACCCACCTCAGTTTACGCAGACACATCACAGAGAAGGATGGACAAGATTCTGCAGTGATATTGATCACTGCTGCAGTGGAGAGCCACTCGTTGACCCAGTTTGCACCCTCACACACGCATGACGTTTGTGTGGTGCAAGGTCACTCTGAGCCATGCGATTCAAGATAACTTTGACACGACGAGGATGGAGAGCGACACTGTCGCCATGGCCGACGGGCTCTCTGTCTGATTTTGGGAATCTCAGGCGAGTGGCATTAATAACGACCGCAATCGATACAGCTATCAGGGGAGGGGCTACACAGGGGCTTCATAACCAACTGGTTTAGGACAGCCATCTCTGTTCCTTAATATTCCGGCTAATTCCACTATAATGACTTTTTGTTGATCTTAGCTTTTTTTGCTTCTAAACTCTTTTTTTAATCTCAACGCCACACCAAGACTTGTTTAACATCTGGTACTTTAAAATTCCAATCCATGTTATTGCAAATGATTTGGTTCTGTGTTTTCAGCAAAATTTTATTGTGGATAAAAAAACAATGAAGAAAAAGGTTGCTATGGAGAATCAAAGTGTTGGAAATTGCTGGGGGAGTTAATGAAGGTAGCCATTCGACGGTTAACACAGAAGTGAGAATAAAATGTCACAGTCTCCGTGAAACGTGTGTGTAACAATTGAGCAGGAGACAACACGTGACAGCCTGCCAAGGTCAAAGGAAATGGCGTCTGATTTTCCGGCGACAGCTGGGCTTGAACTGCCTTTACGGGACAACTCGGCAGAGGCTGGCGTCTCGAGTCTTCCCCTCTACCTTGTTATGGTGATTCATTGGCTCAATAAGCAGGCAGGAATCAGCCGGCACCAGCCCAGGACTGCCGCGACATCCATCACGCGGGTGCAAGAGGCAGGGCTGCCCTCTGCTCCCTGCTGCAGGGCCCTCAGGGGCCGTGCCAGGCGCTTGGCTGCTCACCTGCCCAAACCGCTTAACCCTGTGTCATGGTCCCTCGCAGGCCTCGCTGGCCCACACGGGCTGCCCCAGTCTTCACCTAACAAGGGTGGGCCTCCACCTGCAGCAGTAATGGGGCTTTTTATTCTCGAGTCGTACTGAAGCCACAATACGTCATACACATCTACTCAGTGGCCACTTTATTAGGGACACTTTGCTTCTGCCCAGTAGGACTCTTCCAGCGTGATGCCTTTCTGTGGCCCACTGTTGCACTGAGCTGCTATTTCGGCACTTGTGTTATTCATGGTAATGTTAACAAATCTAGTTCTTTTGTCCTCTCTGAATTTCCAACAGAAATAGTCAATGGATGTCTTTTTTATCTTTTCATTTGTTTATTGTAGGATGCTTTGTTAATGCTAAACACTGCGTTGTGTGAAATTCCCAAGAAGTCTGCTGTTTCTGAAATTTCCAGGAAGGTGGCTGGACCCACTACATATAACACCAACAATCACGCCATGCTCAAAACAGCTTCAGTGAGGTCTCTTAGCTCTTCTAATGCTTGGACCCTGTTCACAAGTATAAATTCAGTTGCAGCCACAATGCGTGTATATTTTATATAGGTAATATACAGTATGTGTGTGTCTGTTTAATTAATACCCTTTTGATAGCAAAGAGGTTCTTGTCACCTCACCCGATCATTCTTGCTTCAGGCACTAGACTGACAATCAATGAAACGGTCTAATAGTTCAAGTATCGAGCACCCAAAAAGGCCAATTTTCTGCCTCGAACAAGAGAGGTTTGTGGCTTCATTTACGACCCGGAGAAGATGTGCAACATCACTCTTCGATGTCTGTTAGCCGCAAGTAATTCCCTGGGAGGACCACCGGGCTTTATAAAAACCCACATCCTCCTGTGCCTCATTGCTCTGTGCTTGGCGGTGTTTTTCCCAGCATGCAGTCTGCCTTCCCGTGTCATCGCTCACTTTAATGATACTCCGTAGTGACAGCAAACGTAACAGTGGTTTGGACATTAAAATGACACATGACTTCTTAAACTGTTCACCAACTTATTAATATGCTTCCCCTGTCAGTACAAATTGCTCCTGTGCTTACCGGCCAATCGTTATGGGACTCGCTATCTCCGCCCCCTGGGCTAAATCTGGCCCCCTTGAAATCCGAGGGTAAGTGCCAGTTTGACAAACCGGTTGTCGCTCACAGTGGCGTGTGCATTGACACACACACGCATGTACACCTGTGCATGCCTGCTTCATGTGTGTAACAAAGGTGGGGGGGGCATGGATGCACCAACTGATAACCGCATTTGGCTTTTGTCATGTCTCAAGATGCAAAACCCTCCAGGGGATCCATTTTTAAGGAGGGGTGATTGACGCTTCATTGTGGAGCACTTAAAAGTACAATGTTGAGGAAAGGATGAGAAAAACATGAGCTGGGAAATTAGAAGAATCACTTATTTATCATGGCCCGCTGTCATTCTGAAGTCATTCAAAACATTGCCAAATAGAGAAAGACGATAAAGCTTGTAAAAGCTGTGCATCTGACACTGACCTCTCTATATGCGTATTCTGAGTGACGCTGTAGCAGACACCTTGGCCGATTAGGGCTGATTCATTCTGATTTCTTACCTAAGATCTGATTTATTAACCCTTGCTGAAAGTCACTAATGTTATCAAAAATGCAGCTCCTACAAGTATATATATATATATTTTTTTTTAATCCTGCAAGAAGTATAGGAAACAATACAAAAAAAAGCAATGTTGCCTCAGTCAATCATAAATCATGCATGACAGGATTAATATGTATTTTTTGTGTATCATGGCTACTGTGTTGTCTTACAAGACCGTGTGAGCCTTGTTGCAGTCTGTACACTGGTAAATTTAAGATTGAGAATTAAACAGGAAATCAAATAGTCTGGACACTTTGAAAATTACCATTGAAAAAGAATATTTTAATGTTTAGGATACCTTTAAAAGAAGGCTATAAAATATTTACTGTGTGTAAGAGCAGTCCATTGCGGCTTACCCTGGGAACAGCAGCCTGTGGGTGTGCGGTCAGGGACTCAGCAAATGGTAATCACTCTTTGAAGTTGGCTGTGTGGTACACTGTGCTCTTGAGGGGCTATCAGTGGCCTGAAGCCCACCGTCCAGGCGTGCAGCAGGCATTCAAAAGACCACCGGGGCTTTCTAATATAAAAGCGTCTTTTGAAAAATCATTACGGCAGAGGCCGAGGCGGTGCGTTTTTGTGAAAGACTGATAAGAGAGTAATACAGCATCACAGTTCCTAATTCAATTACTCCCCTTTGAAATATCAGCCTTAATGCGGCTTTAACAGCGGGTCCTGCCCCCAGAAGCAGAAGTCACTGCATCAGTGAGCCATCACGTCCGTCCGGCTTTTTACTCCGCCGTGTTAATTACAGCCTGCCCTTCCCATAGTCTGGCTGGCTTCCACTCAGCCGAACGCTCCGACTCTATCCTGTTCCGAAGACACACAGGTTTATAAATAACCAGAAACGTGTGCCAGTTCATGATATTTTCATCACCGTGAATACATTTTGCAGGTGTTCGCAGGCGCCATGCTCTCTCTGACAAATGAGCCCTTCATTCCTTCCTTTTTAAAGTTATAATTTCAATTACATTAGGCGAAAAGCCTGGCCGGTGCTTGCTTCCGTATAATGGGTGCTTTGGCCTGGTTGGAAAAGGGTTATTGGTCAATAAAATTCACTCAGCTGCTGCATATGGAAGGAGGGCTGATTCTTTACAAGCACACCTGCGGATGCTGGTGGAAAGGACCATCTCCCACCTTGGATGACCTCATGAATACTAGATGACCATGCGCAGCACATTCCGCAGCAGGCCCACGTGACGTGATTGCATTTATAATTAAATCGTAATCACCTTCACGGACACATGACATCTGCAAGAAAATGGAGAATATGGAAGGAGTATAGATCAACTAAAATGAGAATTTCAATTATTTTTATTTCACTTTAAATACTGCCTTCTAAATGAGAAATCTGTGATATTAATAATGCTTGTGTAAACCCAGTTCAGAGATGCTGTGTTAATATACAGACAAGTCTGCTGCCTTATCCAACTTTTCCCATCGTGAATATGCCTGTAAGCTTTCTGCGAGGTGTATCTACAGCACAGTCGATGTGTTTTTACAGATTTCAGCCGTACTTCTCGACTACTGAGTCATACTCAAAGACACACATCGATCACAGCTTGTTCCTACTGGGAGAATCGCCTTCTGCTAGCTATATTTCCTCAAGTGGTTATCAAGTGAGTACGGTATCTTTCACACATCTTCTCACAGGAATGGGACTTGGTCCCACTTAAGGAAATGGGGCTTATTTGAGGCACTGCTACAGGAGTGGCATAGTGGCTCACTGGGTAGCCTCACACCTCCAGGGTTGTGGGTTAGATTCCTGCCTCAGCCTCAGTACCTGCTGGTTTGGTCTTCCTGCATTCTTCCACAGTCCAAGGATGTGCAGATAGGCTGTTTGGTGTGCCATGTATCACCATAGTCTAACGGGTCATTTCTCCACAGTCTGAATGTTTTCTCAAAGTGCTGGTGTTTCAGAGGTGTCCTCATTGCAGACCCAAGTTTTTCTGAAAGACCTCATTGCAGCACAATCAGCCAGAAACCAGTTCGCTGATTCCCTCCCCGGTGATGCGTATCAGATGTGCTGCTTATTGATGCACGGCAACATGCTTTGCCAGGCTCTTACCACACTTGCATTTGTTTACTCAGGTGGAAATATCTCCAGTGCAAATGGGATATGACTTGAAGTGTCCCTGGGGTACCAGCTATGTTCACGCCTGAGAAGTCGTGAGTGTCGACGACGCACTGCGTTAAGAGCGGCTTTACCGCTGCAGGACTGCAGCCATCTCTCCGCATAGGAAGGCTCGTGGCTAGTGGGGTGAAAGTCAGGATCTGCCTGTCTGACAGTGGACAGGGCTCAGAAATGCAACCCAGAAAAATCTATAAGTAATGGTACAAGCGTCATTTAACTTGGAACAATGTGTGCAGGTAAGGGTGGAGAGAAAGTGAATATGTATCAGCATATCCTTACAGCTGCATACAAATGGCTACATGTACATATGAACTGCACGTTTATGGTGAGACATGTGAATAAATTGTTAACATTCTAAGAAGCATCTAAAAATGAAGACCACGTGAATAAATGGTTAGTGGTCCCTCAGGCGGCTCCTGTACCATGCAGAGCTCTCCTCCACCTTGGCCTCCCAAAAATGGAGCATGCTTTTATACACCAGCAGCTGAAAGGTGGAGCCTGGCAATGCTACACTGACCATCCTGGACAAGAAGCCATTGACGATGTGCAATAAGATATCACTCTTTCACAGTTTTTTCTGCTAGTCTTCCTCACGATAATCAGTAGCTGATGCTTACCGTGTTGGAGAGGACTACTATCTGACACTTTTTGACCAATAAAATGAGTATCCCCATATCAGATGTCTTGCTTTTTTTTGGTTCAGCCGTGAGCCTTTCTCCACGTACACATGTCCTGGCTTCCTTGACCACCTAGCAGAGCACATATCTGAAAACAGAAGCATCCTGAATTCTTCTGTTCTCTCTGAATGATGCCATTCACCCTACCACCTGTAGGGGGCATTAAAGGTGGGTGAACTCAGTGTTTCTCAGAAGAATGATCTTTATACATGCCAAGCTGGGCAAAAAGCCAACAACAGGACAGCTGTTCGGGATTCAAATGAGTCCATCTCAGGGGCCAGAACTCGGTATTTTAATGGAACTGCCTCTGAGAAGAAAGAAATAGATTTTATTAGCTCACTACTCATGTGTATGCCGAGAGGAACACTTTCATCACCATTTCATCTTCGACATTGCTTCAGTGACAACTGGACCATCAGCCCTGATTCTGACTCTGCAGGAAGCAGACGTATGAGCTGTTGAAATATAGTGGACGTCAGATTTTGAATGTTTATGTAGACGTCTGCTTACGCTAATATTCATGTCCATACAACATCCAAATGCACGAGCAGTGAAGACTCAGTTCGCACTTACATAGCTGTCAGTTTCGCCTGTGGGATTAGATAAAGTCACATATTAGGTGAAGCTGAGCTGGGGATGAAAGTCTGATCTGTCAGATGCAGACACAGCTATCATGGTGGACAGTGCCCAAGACACACCAATAGGTAACGAAGGGAAGAAGATGGAGGCCATTAATTGACTTTGTGTAAATGGCCATTACTTTGAGACACACACACTGTAACTTCACCTAAAGTACTAATGGCCTATTGATTTACTTTCCCTGTGAGTTGCAATTCTAATGCAAAACACAACCGCAATACCAGCGCTGCTCCAGAGGAGAATCACACCGGAAAGGAGGGGCGGACTGCATCGTATCCCAACGCTATGCTGGATGTAAGATGGGATATGTCCATGGTGAACAGCTGTGGGTGCAGCACAGGAGAGCAATTTTTAATCAAAATCTGCTCTTTGCTCGTCCTCCAGTGGGTTTTTCGTGCTATGACAAGAAAATTCAGGGAAAAGTAAATTTTTTATGAAAGCTTAAGAAAACAGCATATGACTAAAGACAAATCAAAATCAATCGCTCCATGTAGGCAACACAGGAAAATGTATGTTATATTTGGTCCACTCATTATAGTTAGCCTGTCATTTAGCATTTCGGATGGCCTCCACTTTAATGGTCTGTGCTCCACTGATTTCACGCAAGATCTTAAAGCCCATGTTTTTAAGCAGCCAATTACATTTCCCAAATTTGCATGCCCTTTTCAGACGTATTTAAAAGAAGGCTGGGCTGAAAGCTGGAAGGAAAAAGATGGATAAAAAGTTACATTTAGTGAGAAACATAGGGCCACAAGACTTTAAGAAAAAAAGCTGGTCAGGTCGTCAGTATTACTCCCTATTGAGCTCAGACCCATGCTGACCTGAGGATAATTACACACTGAAGGCAGCCCATAATACCCCTAAAGCAGCAGCAGGACTGTGACGCATTGTGAGTGAACAGAGGACCTCCTGGAAACGTATGAAGATTCACTTCAGCTTTTCAAGCTGCATGTGAAGTATTATCTACCCATGCTTTTAAAAGATGTTCTTCACTTTGGTGACCCATATTAAAAGTAACACAAAATTGCTAAGCATCTTCGAGATGTATAAATATATCTTCTCACGTACATATACTGGAATTTCAAACCCCTGAAACTATTGTTGTTCCTGAAGTGGAATGTTTCATCTCACAGACGTCCATGGGGTATGGCTTTAAAATGCAGCCTTCCTGCCTACACTTACGTATGTGCTCACACCGACAGACAACGTAACTGTGACAATGAGCCACGCTTTCTTGTCACATTCACCTCCACCTGAGAGTCACGGATGTGGAGAGTAGCAGTAATTATTGGCGAAGGGAGCAGGCTACAATCCTTTATATATGAAGCCACTCCTGGAGGCTCCCAGCTGGGCTGCACCTTATAGTCTTAACTGCTACCAGAGGTTGTCACTTCTCGTACTTTTTTCATCCGTCAGCTGCTTCTTGGACTTGACTTGCTGGAGCTGTGCCAGTTTTAATATTGCTTGGTTGTGGAAGCACAAAGGTCAGTCAAAGGTCAATCCCCTCCGAAAGGCGCCTTATCCAAGGGGACTACAGCTCGGCTACTGAGACTGTGGCTGTCTTCTTGATCTCAGAGAGAATCCCCCTCAGAGTGATGACAGGATGTCTTCTGGTCGTCAGGACAGTATCTCTTGGATTTCAGCCTTGCATTTCAGCAGTGCAGTCTTCACTGGATCCAGACATCTCACTGGTTACTATACAAGCTCCCTTCAGGTGGAACAAACGGTGACAGATAGTGCCTGAAGTCCCACTAAAAGCAAGCTTTGAGGCCTTGTTTCTATTATCTATTAGATGTCATGACTGTAGTTAAAATTATGGCTGTATTGTGAAACGTTCAGAATAATGTTAGATCATTAGTAGATAATGAACAGGAAATACTAATGTAAGAAGGCTGGATTTCCACCTGATTTGAGGAGAACCCTGGCAGCCCTTCCCTACCAGGCACCGGGCTCCATCGATGGGAGGAATGGCTGATTCTCAGGAGGCTGAATCCATTTAGAGTGAAATAATTAATTACCTGTCCACCTCATAGCTGTAACATCTCTACTCCAGCTGCTGCCGTGGCCCTTGCTGTCCCACTGCCCTTCAAAAAATAATGATGACATCTCCAGAAGATATTTACCCTCTTATCTGATCCATAGCTCTGTGGGGCTTCATTTGTACGGCACGGCCACCTGTCAGGCCTGGAGCATTTCAAACACAGGCTACCTGCGGAAGACCATTTCAGTGGGAGACACAGCCCATCGCCGTTCTCTCACCGCTACCAGAGATGAGTTGGAGGCTCTCCGGGTCAGCTTTGTTCTCTTGATAAGGACTCAGGGAAGTGGAGAAATTGTTTCCTCACTTCTTTGTTTGAACGCTTTCATTGATACACCAAGTCAAGATGGCACTGTGTTAAGCACACGTGATCACTGGAATGAGGCAGCGAGGTCACAGTGCCACTCTGGTTATTCTTTGCATTCTTTGAACCCATTTTGTTCACACAGTGTGCAGCGTAAACTGCAGTCCATGTAGCTAATAGACATTTACAGAAAGGCACCTCCGCAGTGGTCAGAGACCCCAGAGGGCTGTGTTCTCCTCTCCTCTCCGCCATGGTCAAAGACCCCAGCCTCACTCAGCACCCAGAGGGCTTCTTTCCCCTCTCCTCCCCTCACAGAAAGGCACCTCCGTGGTGGTCAGAGACCGCAGCATCACTGAGCGCCCAAAGGGCTGCCTTCTCTTCTCCTCTCCACAGTGGTCAGAGACCCTGGCCTCACCGAGCGCCCTCCTCTCTTCCCATTCCACAGGCCTGACCGACCTCATCATTATTTAATCCTGTACCGCCAACATCTACGCAGTAACTTACACAAGACTGCATTTTTTAGGAGGGAGCAATTTATTGTTTGAATAAAAGAGAAAAATTTTTTGCCAAATTTATCGAGCTAATCGTGTTACTGAGAAGAGGGTATAGAGCTAACAGTCGCACGAACATCAGGCTGAGTTTAAGACCCAGATGTACAGTCCTTTTCTGGAAAATGGAGAGCTTTAATAAGTGAAACCCATTCTTTGCCATTTATTATTGATTCATTTTTATGATAATTGCTCAGCAGATGTTTTTTATGATGGTTCAAAGAGAACTTCGAATCTGATGGTTTTTCTTCCTCGAGTCTTTGCAAGGTCTCCCGGGTACACACTCGGGTGCCGCTTGCTCCCTTCTAAAATGCCTGTAATTGCCAATGCATGCCTCTTGGGTTCATTTACACCGTGCTTTGCTCCTTATTTATTGATAATCTACACATCTCCCCATTGGTTCAGAGAGTCAATATAAAAATGGGTTCCCCTCCTTCTGATAAAACTTTAACTAGGAGACCTGGCTGTGGGCAGCATCTAATTCCTCATCGGCGATCCAGGCAGGCTCTGCTGGAGAGTGTGGTTCAATCCTTCTGCCGTTGGAGAGGGTAATAAAAGTGCTCCTTTCAGACTTGACCATTTATCTTCTTTAGGAATGGTCCCTTAAATGGCAGTTGTGTTTTGAGTACCTGAGACCACGGACCACAGTATACAGTCAGCCTCAAACAGTACAAACAAGAGCCATCCTTTACATCGTCATCATGGGAGAAAAGTTCATAACGTATTTTGTTTTTTTTTTTCCCCAGTGCCTCTGTCTATTATATATTTATTTATAGTGCAACACTGAACCCACGCTTTTACGCTACAATATTTTCTCCTTCGTAATTCTTTCTTTCCTTCTGACGGTGCTGAATTCCCCCGTTGGCCTTCCAGGGTGTCGGCAGCACCGGTCCACCCCCCACAGAGTCCCCGACACTCGCTGTCTGCTCTCTGAGCTTCCATTTAGGACACAGTGACTTTTTCTGACAGCTGGGCAGATGACACACAGCCCTGCATGCCTACCCCACAGCGGGAGATCGGAGAAAACGTGCTTTGAAGCGGCTCTGGAACATGGCTGGATCCCTCGTCACACCAAAGTGGAACACACGCAATGAAAAGCTTCTCATCGATCGCCACAAACACCCTTTTTTGGGCCGTAAAGTACCGTAATCCTGTGGTGGCTGCTGGCCTCGTACATGCTATCCTATTTCAACTCAATATCACAGCCACTGAGAAAACAAACATATGGAAGAAGTTCATAAAAATGTATTATCAAAAGTCAAATAGGAAGGAAACAACAGCACGAATGAGTTAGAGAAACCACAACCAGACCTGAATGACAGGAAAATGGTTTCAGATGTCTACGTTCGTTAACTGTTTTCATGAATGGCAAATTAACTCATATTTATACATGCTGGGGTCTCTTTTAAAGGCAGAAAAAGATATTGCACTCCACTTGTATAATCAATCTCTGAAAGTCACATGCAGATGCACATGAAAAGAGATCACGTATGTGCGTGCGTGTGCCTATGCAGCATAAACGATGGGGTCTGAGGAGGACAGAAGGTGAAAACATGCATGAGCCATCATCATGGTTCTCGTTGCTCTTTCTGACACTGCCAGTGGACAGGCGTTTCCGGAAAATGGACGGATGGCTAAATTTATGACTTGGGATTTCATGGAAAATGATTTTGGACCATAGAGACTTTTAGCAAATGTCTTCCTTCTCCAAATGAAATAGTCATTTTGTTTCCGAGAGAGGGTGGAATGAAATTCTTTCATACATTTGAATTAGGCATAGGAAACAACATGAGGTAACGTTGCTCTGTATCCCATCCATTCATTATAATAAAATAAATGCATTTTGCTTTTTTCCTCTGAATGATAATGCATCCAGTTTCCAACTGTGATTACTGCATGTGGCATTATGGCTCAGCTAACAGCACGACCGCTTCACACCTTCGGTGATGCACCTTAGCACCCACCCTGTCCTTCTGTTCTCCATGTGTTCGTGTCATTTTCCTAGAGTGGGCCAAAGGTGTGCTTTTCAGGTAGCTGCTAACTGCTCTGCCTGTGTGTGTCTGTGGTCAACGACACCCTGCCATTCCACCTGGGGCGTGTCCCACCTCACATCCGGCCGTCCCACCTGGGGCGTGTCCCACCTCACATCCGGCCTTCCCACCTGGGGCGTGTCCCACCTCATGTCCAGCCGTCCCACCCGCAGCACATCTCAACATCTGCTGGACTTCACATCACTGCAAGCCTGACCAGATAAGGCCTTTTTGAAGGATCTTGGAAGGATTGAACAGTAAAATAATGAAGTTTAGCAAGCTGCTTCAAATCTTAATCTATAATATGCATTATTGTGTTTAAAGCCTTTAATTTCTGTTTGTACCATTAGGTGTGTGACCTCTTCAGCTCATAACATTAGGAGTTTTAATTTAGCCTGAGAGAGCCAACTGACCATCTGTCCATGATGACAGACATGTTCCTACATAGCTGTGTTACTAAATATTATTGTAACCAGAGGCAAAGGACAAGGGGACGTGGGGGGCACTTCTCCTCAAATGTTTCAGTTATAGACTATTTTAGTTCCCCACAATCGAAGAGGCCTGTGACATTAAAATTTTTCTCCGATGTAGTTGAGTCCTCCCACAGTTGAAAGTTGAACTTTCTCTTATGCCCTCCATCGTACGTATTTGCTTTTTATGGTAGCGTGACCGTGTTCATTGCTACTTACACTGGGGTCAATCCATCTAAATTAGCTACAGAAAACTCCACTTGAAACAGGTCCTCCTCAAATCCGTGTCCGAATTCCACTTGATTAGTGAGCTATTCAGGCATTTTGCATGCATTTAGAGTAGACTTTAATCATGTCCTAGTTGTTATTCCACCAGCATACTTAAGTACAGACAGAACTCTGGCCTTATACTGTAATTCTGTGATAAATAGAAGAGCCTTATGACACCGATGCTGTGATTTCTGCCTCTGTTCCAAGATGTCATCTGCTGTAATTTGGATGCCAGGGAGTGTTGGAGTGCTTTCTGTAGGTCACTTTTGTGTTTTACCAATCTGGCTTTTAATTAAGCCCTTCTTCTACAGTAATTACACAAGATCTGCAGCTTGTGGTGTTTACCACCCTGAATTGCACATTTAAATCAAGGCATTAATGAGGACCTATATTGACATCTGTACCACAATGTCTAAGCAGACCTGCAGCATCTGATGATACAATGAATTGTGCATGACAAGCACAAGTGAATAAACAGGTAAGCATCATTCTCCAGACTCGACACGTCCAACTCCGCATCATTCTACAGATTCGCTAAGCGCAGCCCCATGTGAGTCTCCTGACTTGACAAGTCAAACTCCGCATCATTCTCCAGACTCGAGGGTTAAAGATAATGCTGTAAGTGAACATGCTGTGTGCTAATGAACATGTATTATAGACAGACACACTGTCCTGGCAAAGACGGCTACTAGGGAAAAATTACACTTTATGGAAATCTTTAGGGTGGACAGGTGAAACAGACACTTGGGGGAACTGGTGAGTGTGAAACTTGTGTTATGTACCCACACACACACACACACACACACACACACACACACACGCATGCACACACATACGTTTGCATTTCTAACTTTGTGGGTACCTTCCATTCATTTCTATGGGTCTAACCCTAACTATATCAACCCTAAACCTTACCCAGCCCTAACCTTAACCATAAGTAACCAAACAAAATATAAGACTTTTGGTTTTTTGTTTGCATTCACAGGTTTTTATGAAATTGAGTTTTCCCTTGGGGGGACATAACAAATGTCCCCACAGGCTAAAAATGTTAGGTTTTTATTACCTCCTGGAGACAATTTGTCCAAACAATGTAATGTAAACATGGTACACACACACACACACACCTGTGACACCTGTGTGTATGCTCTACATTTCTTTAGGATATTTTGAATATTGAATTCTCTCTTTTGTCAACCTGGGGTACCCCCTGTTACGTTAAAAGTTACAGACCACAATAGACTCAGAAAGAAGTCAGAAAATGTAAATCTGAGCTTTGCAAGGCACTGATTTCTCATTTTGAGAGAATTGCTCAAATTGCTTTTTCCTGGCCTAACACATACAGTACTTCTCACTAGTCACTCTTCTAGAATTGGGTTTTAACAAGTGGTGCAGACTTGAAAACCTGCTACTTTTTTACCTAATGGCGACATTTGTCATATCCACACAAAGGAAAACTCAATTTTATAAAAATCTATGGATGCAATCAAAAACCTAAATAAGCAAAACTCTTGTATTTTGTTGGTTTCCTTATGGTTAATTAGGGCTGAGTAAGGGTTAAGCCTAGTTCATGCTTCACTTTTCTGTTGTCCGTTACAGTCTATGCACGGTTGAGTGAGTGGACCATTGTGTCCATACAATATTTGTCAGTGTATGTGTACATTTGCGGTTGGTGGATGATATTCCATCAGAGTAGCAGATGGCACATGTTGTCTTTGTGGTCTGAGTGAAGCTTGAAAGCTAAAATGAAGCTTAAGCAAAAGCGGCAGCACACAACACCCACGCAATGGCGATCGAGAGCAATCTGCTTTTCCTTCTGTTCTGTCTTCTTCAGGGATGACTTTCAAACATGTAGGTTCCTTTGCACATCCTCACATAGCTGCTCATGAAAAATACTTTCTTTTTCTACTCATTCTTCCTCAACATCTGTTCTTTTAAATTTAACACTGCCATCTGCTGGAAATTCTCAGCATTGCACTAATATATTCCTTGCACATGCGTAGACACACAAAATGTCCGCTACATACAAATTCTGGGCTGCACACACACAGTCCGCACAGACACACCTGATGACAAAATTTACATCTCCTGCCCCATGCGTGAACCTTGGACAAGGAAAAGTAAGTATAAATTAGCCTTAGGGTTGTCATAGTTAGGATTAGGGTTAGGCTAATAGAAATGAATGGGACGTCCCCACAACGTTACAAATACACAACTCATCAATACTCCAGAATAAATAAAAAAAAACAGATGTTTCCTCTGGGATTAAGTTATACTTACATTTAAACAACTCAAATTCCGATTCAGTAAGAAAAATGAGCGAGTTTGATCTTGGAGATCCATGACCCTTCCCCTAACCATTTATTACAGCAAGCTGTAGAATATATACAGTGCAATGAGGTAAGCAGAATTCCAGTGTAGGCGATCTGGAGCAACTAAAGGATCCGGTTGTTGACTTCAGATCTGGAGACAGTCTGCCAAGCAGATACACCAATTGACTTGTTTTCTGAGCTCTGATGGATTCAATTAGAGATTTACCAACTATAGCTTTGTCATCAGTCTTCATTAGTTGCAGGCACTGAGTTCTCTCTAAGAATCCAGCAGGAAGCCTTCTGAGGTTATTACATGCTTTAATTCCCATTAAGATGGGACAGCAGATCAATCTGCCTGACAACATGCCCCGTCTCCCACCCTCATCAGGACCCTGCTAATCCTGACATTCTTCACCATTGTCTGGAAACGGATGAGCTGATTAAATTAACCCCGATTTCTTTTCAGCATTTAGCCCCAAGTCTATCCAAGCAGTACATTTTTAATTAATCAAAAATAAATGAAACATTATTTAATTACAAGTCTTTTGTTTAAAGAAATATCATATTGGGACTGGACCTGAATACTGACTTGTTAAAATGTTATGTTCAAGTATCCATCAGAATTTGCCAGTCCAAAATTAATAGTTTGGATGTAATAATTTTTGTCATATAATTTGCCTAAAACTTATCATTAAATTTCATCTTAACTTCTATTATATATAATAAAGTTTCTTCATTTCATTTTTTTATTCAAACATCTCAAATTTAAATTAATCTTTATAGTCACTGACATCAGCAATTACGTTTCCCCTTTCTGAAAATAATGTTAGTTATTAATAGAAAACGTTTTGTCACCTGGTTCACCTGCCATAAGTTATATTAGGGTTTGTCTTTTGTAAGAAAACTTTAAATACATGTGACTGTCCCACCCTAAAGCCCTACGGTACCCCCCTGTAGGCCCTGAGCCACAGCCTAGTTGTCATTAAGAAACCCCACAGAGGTATGCCTACTGCCCCCATTAAAGAAATCTGTGAGCCCTGGGACTGTGGAGAAGACAAGCCCCCCTCGGCACACTTACTGTCATGCCTATATACTGTACATTCCAAGCTGGATGGTGTTTTTTATCTCGGCCTTACAAAGGGGTGGCTGTTTGTGCTGTTTGACTTGGTGGCTCCACATTACAGTGTGAAAACTGTGCCTTCAGAATCTTATTTAGTTATTTTAAACCACTGATTGCATGGCTCCCTCAACGGCCCACGCCACATACACGTCAAGGTGTTGGGGGAATGTTGTCTTGGAGGCGTGCGCTTCACCACCTGCTCATTATCACAATTCCTGTGAGAATCGTACGGTGGGAACAGCCTGCCATCATCATCAATGCTCTTAAAACCAGAAACTACACCCACCACTGACGACCTTTACCTCATATGTCGTTCTGCTAACACAAGAAATGCAGAAATATATGTGTCTGTTACAGTTGTTAACATTACTGATATAAATATCAAATTAGAATATATTGCAGTACCGCTTAATGGGACAAGAAGGGTTTAAAGTTTTATATCAACCTAATGGATTTTCTTGTTCCTCTTCCTCTCTTACATTATCTGCATGGCCTCATAGTGCGATAAACTCTCAGCTGTGGGATAATGGCAATGTTATTTCCATTAAGTATTTGCTTATCTGAGGAAGAATGTTGTTATGGACTCCAGCCCCAGTCCAAGGGAAAAGCGACAGGCTCTTTATGATGTTTGCATCTGCAGATGATCTTCCTGCACCTCCTGCTTCAGCAGCCCTGAAATTAGATTAGCTCAGAGAGAAGCACTGGATGCTGGGTTGGAGCACAAGGTAGCACACAATTAGCCAACTCCCTCATTTGATTACAATGTAACAGCATATCTCTTCAGTTTGTTTCCTGTGGCTGCAGAGTAGATTCGGAATTGAAACACCACATGATTGCAATCTCAGAATTGTTCTCCCCTGTAGCACGTGTGAAACACAGTCTCCAGTGAGGATTTCTGCACTCGTTTCTGTGCGCTCATTGCAGGTTCGATTGTGAGCGCATTAATCAGTAACTGTGGCGTGTATGCTGATGTATCCCCCCCTCTACAGTGGCACACTAATTACACAGCTGTGCAGCACGCCAGCGCTGACTGTGGAGCAATTCATGCAGGTGTCCTTGCACAGCCAGATGGGCAGCATCCTCCTTGGTTCTCATCTTGAGAAGTATGACTATGTCTTCTGTCTTGAGAAGTATGACTCTTGGTTCTCCTGGGAAATATGACTATTAGTTCTCTCTTGGTAAGTATGAATATGGCTTCTCTCTTGGTAAGTATGACTATGGCATCTTTCCATCTCATCCATGCAGCAGCCATAAAGCAAGTGTGTCATCTGTGGCATGTGGCTGCATCTGGGTAAAGGAGGTGGACAGTTGATGTGATTTTGGGTCAACGAGATGACAGAGGGTTTGAGATCTGGGAACCGCTTGCAGTAACAGAACCTTGCTAAAGCCGAAGCATAAATCCACCTGCAATTGAATGGTGAACAATGATATGAAATCATACCTATGGGCTATGCAGATCCAAAATTACACTTACTGCTCAGGATATATTCAATTCAATTTCATTTATATAACGCTTTTAACAAGGAGCGCAGTCACAAAGTGCTTTACATAGTCCCAAGCCCACAGTCCCCAGAGAGTAAGCCAAAGGCGACAGTGGCAAGGAAAAACTCCCTCAAGA